>JAVCKT010005622.1:12073-30187 GCA_032273925.1 Rhynchotus rufescens | reverse complement strand
TTCTCAGAATGGTTGAGGTTGGACAGGACCTCTAGAGATCATCCAGTCCAACCCCTGCTCCAGCAGGGACACCCAGAGCACGGGGCACAGAGTGGCACCCAGGAGGGTTTGAAGATCTCCGGATAAGGAGACTCCACAACCTCTCTGGGCAGCCTGTTCCTGAGCTCTGTCACCCTCACAGACAAGAAGTTCTTCCTCATATGAAGATGGATGCAGGTTGTGAAGTCTTTTTTTTTTTCCCCCCCAATATCATAAAGATAAACTCAGATCTCCATCCCTAGTCATGTCTGGCAGAGACTTCTCCCGCTGTACAACTTCCATTAACTGTTATGGGGATAAGGCACCTCCTCCCTATCATTAACTGGATTTCCCAGGCAATAAGCAAGAGCATAATTAAATTAACTCAGCCCTGAGCACCTCCTAAGGTGCTGAGCATTCCTGGCACATCGGCAGCCCCGAGGTTCTCCAGAGGGAGGAGATGGCAGAGAACTGGTCATACTGGCAGGTCACACACGTGCTCCAGGGACGCTTCGGAGCTGGATCCCGGATAGTCCGGGATCCGGGAGCGCGCGGGTGGCAGGCACAGCTGCACGGCATGCGGCAGAGCAGACACCCTGCGCACTCAGGGCTTTATCTCACCCATCACCAGAGAGGTCACAAATCACCATCCGATCCCTTTCAAGCAGTTGGAAGCACTAAATTGTACCTTTTGTATCCAAACACCACCCGCTCCAATCTCAGACCCAGGCCAGGTACCTTGATAAGGAGATAGCGTAAATGGTCAAACAGGATGGAGCCCCAAACTCACAATTTCCTGTGCTTTAACCTAGCAAGTGTCCTATCAGTAGGGGAGTCTTGTTTAGATCATTTTAGATAATCTGCCTTTCTGAAGGTGAGCCAAGCATTTGTCACAGTTCTGCGTCTGTGAAAGCATCTCAAATTTTGCACGAAACCAAGTACTGAGAGCTCTGTACATTTGCAGCACAATTTTAATTATAACACAAATATTTATGGAGAGTATAAAATGCTGAAAAAAAAATTGATAATAGCAATCTGCAATCCACTGCTTGTAACCCAAAGCTGAAGTGAGCTTTAAGCTCCAGATGGTCTTTGGGGCACTGCTATGTACCCTGTTCTACGAGAACGTCACATCCTCAGGATTTGTACAGAACTGTCTGCCCAGTCACGCTGCTTCACAACCAGGCTAAGCACTGGCAAATGCTCTTCAATTCATTTGAGGTTTGGCTGCAGGAGGACACCCACCTCACCCAAGGGAGCTGTTTTCCCATTGCTATTTTCTAGCACTGCACGTGCAGTTACAGCTTGGTAAGCTATTAAATCCAGCCATGAAAAATAACTGTCTATCTATGTCTATCATCTCGTGGATGCATTTTAGCTTAATTTTAAGGAGACATAAATGCATTAAAACATTGCATTAATCTGATACACGTATTTTGCTTTGTTTTCCTAGAGAGGCCATTTCTCCACTGGAGAGAAATAAAAATTAGTAAAAATGCTTTTGGTAAAAATGTATCAACTAAGAAGTTAGGGAATAGAAAACCTGTCCTTCATATCCCACGCACTGGAATCAATGCCACCCTGGCTTGTGTTTTGAGTGGCAGACAGCTATTTAAACAGATCTGCTCGCCCATTAGATACTTCCTTTTCACAGTTACGTGGCAATGAAGAAAAAAGTACGGCCCGAAGGCTGGGAAAATCAAATCATAAGGCAGCAAAGCAGTGCTGAGAGAAGTAACTCGGTGCTTACGGGAGGCTGGAGAGACTTGCCAAGGAGACAGGGCCGCCGGCGGCTGCTCTGGGCGTCGCGGGGCTGCGGGCGGAGGCGTCTGTCGAAGGGACGGGGGCTCCTCAGCGAGCGCTCGGCTGCAAAAGACAGGGAGCAACGGGACACGAAGCCCCCGGCGCTCCCGTCTCCCCGGTGGGTAGCGGATTCTGCATGGAGCAAAGACACATCCCTTTTCCCTGGTGTAGCAGAGAGAGGCCATAGAGTGGTTTGCTTGCTGAAGGACACAGATTTTGAAGAAAGCCAACTAAAACATTCGTAAATGACTAATAGGGGAAAAACAAAAGTCTTAAAAATAATACAAAGGTAACCTTTTTTGTTGACAGTAACTCTGTCTCTACAGCCATGGTGGTAGAGGTTTTCATGGATCTGACTGTTAATCTCCCTAGCAGCCCTTGAGGAACAGGAAGAAATCCTCTCTGAGATTCCATGTGAGCTAGAAGCAGTCCTCACTTCTTAAAGATGGGATCAGCCCTCCCTTCTTAAAGACAGCCCAGATGGTAAGTCAGTACCTTATGGTCCCAAAGGCTGTTGCTGCAATGGAGCGTTTTCCAATGCAAATCATTCTGTAACAAGTTGCAAAATGTTCTTTTGCTGGAATGACTTCAGTAGGCACAAAACAGCACTGGATGCCTTCCACGGCCAGTCGTGAGCCCCAAGCAGGCAGAGGGGATGCTCGAGTCCATGACGGCTGCACAAAGGGAAAGCTGGAGAGGTGAAGTGCCCCACTGGATGCCCTATGGAACCTACTGCAGAAATCACAGCAGGACAGTGCCCAGTAGTGACCTATCTTTGACTTCTCACTCCTCTGCCCTACCAGCAACAGGGCTTTGAGAACACCAGGAGCTCCTCCAGAAACACCTTCAGCCTGTGCATAAGCTGGGTTGTCCCCTTGCAGCTCCCAGTCTGTGCTTTCCAGGATGTCAGAAGAATCCCATGGCACAAGAACTTTGGAAGAGCGCGATGGGGCCCCACTGAGCCCTGAGCTTGCTGGCGAGCTCCTGGTGTGGTGTTATTTAAAAGCTTAGTCTTCCAAATGCAACCTAAAAGCTAGAGGAGATGGTCAGGAAATAGATAATTTAGCAGGTCAAAAATGGTTCAGGGTCACCTCAGTGGAGGATCTTCCAGTGGTGCCAGGCAATGGGCAGACCCCAAGACAAGTTGCTTTTGCTTTGGCCTCAAACTCCCATTATTTAAAACATCTCAAGGAGCGTTTGTAGCTCTGTGCAGTTTGCCCACAGAGAAACCCATGCTCACATTGTGTTTTCACTCTACTTTGCACTGTGGACTAAAGCTTCTAGGTTTACCCGCTGTATTAAAAACACTCCCTGGGCACTAGTCACATAAGAGGAACAAAACCCTGGTCCCATGCCAAAGGAGAGTCAGGTATGAGAGCTCCAGCATCGCACCCAGGCGAGGTGCAGACCTGGAGCACCCCAAGGTGTCCCTCATTCCCGCTTAAGGGTGCTCAGTCCTCCCTTATCTCCAAGGGCCCTGCAAATGTGGCCGAATGGGTTAACCGGGACCCATCTTCTCATTTCTCGCCAAGAAAAGATCCAGAAAGTTACTGCATTGGCCATTAGGTGTCTGCACCCCCTACTGTGCCTTGAACTTAAGACACCAGAGGAGCCGCAATATTAGCTGCACGGGAATGTTTTGGTTTTCCCTTGCAAAACAGGCCCATCTCTCCAAGTGTGAATGTGCTGCAGTTACCCAAACACACTTGAGAGGGAGAAAAGGGAAATTTCCATGTTTTTTTCCCCCCTATTTGACTAAAGAATTCCTGCTTCTATTGAAACCAAATCAAAGGGGAAAAAAAAGAGAAAGAAAAAGGCATGTCTTAACATGTTCCCCCCTGCACTATATAGCCAAATAATGAATTTTTAAAGACAAGGTTTTCTGTAAAGACTATACTCCCTTAAGCAATCTGTCATCTCTGGATGACCTCTGTGAGCAGACACACTGTAATGTTATCCATGTGTGTGCATAAAAAAAGGCAATGGAGGTGAGTTTTGTTGAGGGAGGTTATTAACACTTTCAAGGTGGAGGCTGAAGGAAATGTTGTATTTTAGCAATTACAGGGCCAGAGGAGGGCACAGTTGAAGCTGTGTTCACAAGAACAAAACCATTTCTGTCCTCATTTGGCCTTTTCTCTACCTATTTCTCTTAGTCTCGTGGCTCCAGAAGACATGGCGTGGGTTTTTATTTCGGATTTTTTTCCCTCGGGGGCTGCAAATAGGAACACAGAACAGGACCACAAGACATTTCTGCCTAATGTTAGATCAACCAACTCCACCATTATTCCCCTACAAATGTTATTTTTTAAAAGCAAACCTGGCTGCATTGAAGAAAACTGGACACTGATTTCTGATCACTTTTTCTGGAAGTCCTGGAAAAGCCACTAATAGATTTGTCTTCAGTCACTGCTCCGGTCACAGCAACTTATCCATTAAAACATCGGTGTGCACACGGAAATTCACCACATGTATTTAAATAACAGCAGCTATCCCTGAGGAAACATTTCAAAACATTAATTGCCAAATGAGCCAGGCCCAAATGACTGGCAAACTACACAAAATGCAAGTGTTAAAACTGCCTGTTTCTATGTACAGGTAAGGACCAAAACGTGCAGCTCACGGCAGCGCATCTGCTTCTTCAGCTACCTGCATTCTCACTCCCAAATCTAAACATTTTAAGAAATGAACTGCTTAACCTCACTGTATTCTCTGTGTTGGATGATCATGTGAATATTTGTGTATATCCAGGTGGAAAAAAAAATGAGGTACAAGCCCCACAGAGGGGATTCTGTTGCTGCCCCATGTAATCTTTGACAAGGACGGAGGAAATGAACCCCTGGGCCTGGAAAGTTGCTTCGTGGTGTGGTGACATTCTCAGCCTTATGTAATAATGAGTTAATTCTAACAGTAAGTCTGGAAGATGCCTTTGCACTGCGTACGTACTCAGGTGAGGCAGTTTCGATTGTAGTTCAAAAAAGAAAGGGGGGGAGCAATAAAAGGCTTAAAACTATCACTGCTCCTAACTACACAAACCTAAATAGTCAGTATGATAAACTATCATTTACATGAATAGGAAATTGAATGGACATTTCATTTCCTAGGCTTTTGTTGCTCCCATTCAATTGCACCTATGGTGCTATTCAGGGAGACCAGCATGGTGCCTGTTTACAAGAAAACTTTGCAAAACAAAGACAGTCACGGTCAAAACTTTGTTGGTCAATTCAGTATATTGACATGGAAGACCTCTGAAAAAAGAGTGTTCTGAAGTAGCCTCCCAGGATAGTTTGGTTGGAGGTGCTAAGTTAGCAGAGAAGGATCCCACGGCTACCTAGAGTCACGGAGGCCAGAAAAAGAAGCAGCTGGTCTCCAAGTAGAGATAGCAAGAGGTCTTCAAATAGCAAACTTTTCTTGCTACCATTGCAAAATACCATTGCATAATTCCTCTCAGCAAACTGACACATGGAATACAGCACACTGCAAGTGGAAAGCATTTTTGTCCAAGACTGGCTCCAGAAAAATGGGACACAAACCTCTTTTAAGTAGGTAGAGGATGGGCCATGGTACCATCTAACTATGCATTTTAGAGGCGTGTGTAATGAACCAGCTGAGTAACTTCCCAAATTAATCAGGTTCTAATTCTTCACTTTAAATGAGAGAATTGGATCACTCTGCATTTACAAGGAAGCAGTCAAAAGTGCAGTTGGGACCAGTGTTTTTTAAAGAGTCCTTGCTATGCCATAACTTTCCACGGTTCGGTTGCTAAATTACACATTATAAAAATAAGTAAGCGCCATTGAGAGACTGTGTTCGTCTCAGAAGTTTAAACCTCAGCCTGTAATGACTGCTTTATATTGGCCCCCAGTAAACCACTTTATGGGGCATGCAGGCGATCTATCCGCACGCGTATGTTAAATACCCCTGGGAATTTTCTCACATACAGAAATGAGGCCTGACACAAAACTAAATACGTACAAAGCACTGCTGCCATTCGCACTGCAGGAATGCCACCCAGTAAGAAACAACTTTTACAGCACCTAGAAGAGATAAGGAACCACAGTCAGCATAGCAATAAGATGTTGCTTTTGGAAGTGCAGAATTTCCTAACCTGACAATCAGTGCGGATTCTGGAAACATGACAGAAAACAACTGTCTCCTTGCAAAGGAAATGAGAGCTTAGGCATTGACTATAAATAGATTATAAAGAAGTATGGGTGGTTTGCAGAGTAGTTTAGCGAAGCCAAGGGAATTTAGAGCCAAATTACGTTCTTGCACATGAAAATTCCCTGGAATTTTGGGTGAACTCATACGTGACGACTCATCCAGGCAGTCTGGGGCTGGCAGACTGCACCCAGCTGCCTCTTGCAGTTTTTCTTTCTAGTAATACAGAAGCTCCATCCATGCTGACTCAAACATCTCAGAACACGAGGAGACTTTTAAGCAGAGTAAACATGATGGTAAAGAAGCCACCGAAAGGAGAGGCTTTTTTTTCATACAAACAGCTTTCAGAATAAGCCAAGCATGAGTGACTCAGCCTAAGAGCCATCATGACCTGAACAGGGAGGTTTTGAAATACTGCATGGAGGAAACACGGTGCCCTGCAAGGCAAAGGCCAGTGCACCCTGCAGGAGACGTCGCCTCCCTCCAGCTGTGAAGCCCTCCCGAGCAGCACACTGAAGAGAAGCCCTAATCCTGCAGCCTTATCATTATTAGAGTATCATTCACCAGCTTGTCTGCAAGCCGCTTTCTTCTCGCCCCGGCCCTTTCGCCCCACAGCAATGCCGAGGGCCCCACAATGGGCCCTCCCGGGCGCTTGTGGCACTGTCCCTATGACCACCTGGCAGGAGGCAGCATGACAATAACGTGACAGGCCTCCTCCCGAGGACGCTCCGCAGATCAGTCACGCTGCTGACACACTCCGCGCCCCGGGCGCATCCAGGCTTCGGAGCTTTGGAAGCGCAGGCAGCTGCTAATGGGGGCCCATCCACAGACCGTGAGCGCTTCTGTGTCGCTGCCGGGGAGGAGAAAGGCGGCGGAGAAACCGCCCGTTCCCTGCGAGGCCCCCGTGCCCTCACGACGCTGCTTAGAGCCAAGTCGCGGTAAAGCCGAGAGCAGCAGCTCATCAGCACTGGGGTCTTGAGTCTGATCTACTGCCCAAGAGCCAATCTACCAACTGCCACTTAAAAGAGAACAGCACAAAAGCCATTAAACGTTAACATGAAGAGATTCTGTATTTCCAACAACAGAAATCAATTACTTACACAGTATTTTCCCCACAGTGTTTTCTGAGGAGGCGCTGCTGGTGGGCATGGACAAAAACAAGTAACATTTGCCATCCTAAGTAAGATGATTGATCTTGGTCTGACTGCTCTCACTTAACAAATGAAAATTAACTAAGGTCCTTGTGTCTTGAAATCAAGTCAGTCATTCTAATAGGGCACTGATAAGGTTAGGGCTCGTGTCACTCCACATGGTGTGAGACAACCTTCCCCTGGCTTTATCACCAACATACCAGTTTTATTTAGACCACTGGTGTGTAAAGGATGATCCAGATCAGTAACTTTAATGAAAAAGAAATAGAAATTCTCTTTTTTTTCTCTCTCTCTAGATAGGAAAAAGAAAAAAAGAAAAAGAGGGGGGGGGAAGGAGAGGGAAGGGGAAAAAAAAAAAAAAGCTTTTCCAGTTTCCTTCTTTTTTTTCCTCCCATAAAGTTGCTGAATGAAAGTGCTGGGGTCTGGGCAGTGACTCATTTTGACTCATTTCCAAGGCTTGGCCTGCTACAGTGCTCCGACTTATGCAGGCCAAAGGAAACTGGCTCGGGCTGAGGTTGCTGCCATCTCTGAAGTGCACACGGGGCTCCTGGCAGTTTAATGGGCCTGTTCTTAAAGATAATAGTCTCTCATGACACAGTATATGACACAGTTTAAGTAGTAAAACTAAATGAACTCGCTCAATATTAAAAATACTCAATAAAATTAAATAGGGAAAAAATATTTTGACTATCAGGAGAGAACGGGTCACTGCCTGCCATGGAGAGCAGTTTACCTTGCTGACACCACATCCAAGACACGACTTTAGCTCCTTTGTGTTTCTTTCCAAGGCTACATTTCCTTTGCTACGGATTGGTATCATAAACCAAGCCTGTAACACCCCGGGCCAAACAAAACCTCCAGGCCTAAAGCGGTCAGCAGCGCTCCCTCCAGAAGCCTCTCCCGCGGTGTCACAGCTCCCCCAGGGGACCAGGGGCCGCCTGTGGTTGTCTGCATTCCCAGCACTGACCTTGCGTCCGCATCCCGCTTCCTAACGCGATTCCTCAGGATCTCCGCAGTGAGGCCAGTACTTGAGCTAGGTGCACAGACCCCGTGGGTCCAGAGGGCACCCAAAGGATGAAGGCAACTTCTATATTTTGGTCTTCCCTTCAGGAAAAATGGGAAGCGATGGCAATCAGCAGTAGACACTGGTACTTCTAACATTAGAGACCAATGTCCATAACAGATATACTCTTGAATGACCAAAATTTCGTATTGACCAGGTTATAAAATAGAACATTGGCAACATCAGCTGTTTTTGCCCATCCCATGGCCCTTCCAGATACACCTAAGGACCCTTACATCTGCTATGGAAGCTAACGAATCTTCCACACCTATAAAATAATGCGGCTCTGTCACCAAAATTAAAAATAAACAAATAAAGAAAGAGAGACCTCCAGCAGTAACATAGAGGAGGATATTTATTGTCAAGCGGTATTACTTCAAGAGATGTAAACAAATTCCTCAGTAACTAAAAAGGTGTATGAGAACATGTCCTAAATGCAATTAATTTTGGTTTCTAGCATCTCTAAAGAAGAAAATTCGGAGTTTTGCAGGCAAGAAACTAAAAAGCAAACGTATCCGGTGACTGGGGCAATCAGATACTGCCAGGTAACAGAAATAATTATAGGCAAAACTAGTTATAAACAGATCAGTTTACTGCTGTTTCTAAACATTTTGTATTTTTTCTTCATATTTGAGATTTGTTTTTTGTTCCATTCGTTTGTCTTCTGGTGGGGGAAGTTGCAAAAACTCATAATTGTTCCTTTAGGTCTCATTTTCAGACTGCTCATCTGACTGTTTATTCTTTGAGCTGGCAATACCGGTTCTTCCCACTGAGAAGACAAACAATGAGCTGAAAAAAAATGCTACAAATGACTTATGTTTCTGTAATTACTCAAGTTGGAATGAAGCTATACATATATAAAAGAAATTATGAAATTGTTTAGTATTGGTCAAGCATGCTATTACTTCCAAGCTCTGAGAATTACTTTTTCTTCATTCTAATAAGGAAAGCCGTAAGATGCAAAGCTTGAAGCTAAAAGCGTAAGCACAGCTCTAATTAAATAATCAAACAAAAAACCTCTGTTTTATAAAAAGAAATCCTGCACTGCTGTGCAGGCCCCTAACCCATTCCCTTGAAATTCCCCAATAGAACAATGCAAAGTGTAAACAGCAATGAAGAAAACAAAAGAATTGGTCTTACCTTTTAACGGGAGTAGAACAACACAAATAACATCCTTTAGGGTGAGCTGTTGTGATTACACATCTTTCTTTTAGGCAAATATTGGAACATACCATTGTTATTTGCCAGAAATACACTCACTTGCGATTTTTAGTGAAAATCAAAGATTGTTTTTATAATCATTGTGCCTTTTGCCAGCGAGATGGGAAATATGCATACAACATCTTCCTCCAAATTCTCTTCTGCCAAACTACCTCAGAGAAAAGTGAACCACCTTTGAGATTAACCTTAGCTGGGTGGTTTAATCAGCAATTATAGTGCTAAAATCACTAATGTGCACCCAGCAATTGTCTTCTAAGTTACATCCAGGTACCTCCCCTCCTGATGGAATGTGTGGCTGCTAAGCAAGTGCTGAACCACGGGTCTCAGTTCCACTGCATGGAGACCAGCTGTATGTCATTGGGGAAGTTGCAGTGGTGCAATTAGCCTCCTCAGACAGCTAAATCAAGGAAATCAGCAGTTAAATAACACCTGAATGATGATTTTACTTTTTTTTTTTTTTCCTCTTTTGTTTTTTTTTTTTTAATTCAGCTGGCACAGTAAGTTTATTGTGATTCTACATGTAAAAATTCGCAGAACTATTCAATTCTTGTTAAGTGTATGTTTATTTATCTCAAAGATACAGGGAGTTATGACAACAACATTTACTCCAGATATTAATTACATATCCAAGAAATGCACGGAAAATGCTAATACATATCTTTAACATGGAATGCTTGAGATGATTCTCCCTGAGCTCTCAGTCTTGAGGCTCTGCCTCAGTGGTCTGAAGTTGCAGCCTGGGTTTATTGGGATTGTGCTCAATCAGCCATTTAGCGAGCCAAGTCTGTGAAACAAAAAGAACATGGTCAGTGTTTTCAGTAGAGTACAGGGGAGAAAATGAAAAAGCATTCTCTGAAACTCAGAGACCCTCCCACTACACTGAGAAATGAAGACAAACAAATAACCTATTTTCTAAAGGTTATTTTACATCTTCACAGCTTATATTGCATCTGAACAATTCCTCCCGATCTTTGGAAGCCACCTTCTCCTGACAATGTCTGTCTTTGTGAACATTTCAGCAATACCTCAAATAATCAGGCAAACTCTATTGTGAAACGAGTCTCTAGAGTATACAGAAAAGTGCTTATTGAAATATTACTTCTAATAACATTTACAGATGTTTTATCTAGTAATTTTCCATTAAATGTCTTTAATTTAATTAAATGTCTTTAATTGCACTGCAATCACCTTATGCTTAAAGATTAAAAATTAAACATCATTATTAAAATTAACTTTTCAAGTTTTCCAGCAAATTGTACTGAAATAAAAATGTGGGACGTAGGAATGTCTCGAGTTCTAACTTTGTCTGCCAAAGACTGGCTTGGCCTTAGGCAAATTAACCTCTTTGCCTCAATCCCTCCACTTGTGAAGAGAAGTTTTTAACACATCCTTATTTACTTCACAAGGCAGTTGACAATTTGTTTCTGGAATGCTAAGTACAGCCAACTTCATACTATACTGTGAAGTAAAAGAATTGATAGAATAAGAGACCAGTAAGGTGACACTTACTGTTGTTACTCTCCTTGTAATTCCAGATACAGAAAGATTGGGTTGTCAAGTTTGAGACAAGCAAAACACCAAGGCAAAGGCAATGCTCCCAGTGCAGCCAGTTAGCAATAGCAGCAACCCCTTCCCAAAGCCCTTGGAAAGACTACTTAGGAAAAAATCAAAATTTTAGAAACGGTTGAGCCTGACTAAATTTACCCAATGTTCCTCGGGAATTGTCTGAGACACTATCTGTGCTGCTAGAAATTACTTCAGAGAGGACAGGCAAAGTTCTGCAGCCTGGAAAAGGCCCATCTTATAGAACGAAAGAAAACCCCATCAGCCAACTTCAGTTCCCGGCACAACACTAGGAAAAAGAATAAGCCCATCAACAGTTTGTACTGTTAAACAATAGCCAATATGTATTTGTCAAAAACAATCATGTCTATTCTACTTTGATTTCCTTGTGTGACAGGGTCACAGGCTATGGACAGGGAAGGAATCTATTGACACAGCTTCAGGTGACATTCTTACGAGGAAGGAAGGGATACATGGTCTAGGTGAAACTACCATAAGTTATTACATAACTGTCTAGAAAACTGTGTTCAGGGTGTAGGGATTAGTTAGAAACAAAACAGTCAAAGCGTTAGAAAATGTCAAGTTGGCATGACAGGGAAAAAAATCTCTGTTTTGGACAGTGAAGAGATGATAGACAGGAAAAAGATGGTAACATTTCAAATACACAATAGGTTGCTGCAAAAGGGGAGATTTACATTAGCTCTAATGTCCTCTGGAAAGGGCTTTAAAAAAAAAATAAAAGAAGGAAAAAATGTTTAAAAATGGAGCCAAGGAGACATAGGCTAAATTTTACAGAAAGCTTTCAACTAAGTACAATTAAGCACTGAAACAGATTGCCTAGGGAGATTGGAGATGCTGCTACAGACCCGTGCAGACAAACATTTGTCAGGAATGGATGGGTACAACTGCTCTGGCCTTTGGGCACACAGGCCATGAAATGACTTCTTTGGGAACCTCTTTTTTAGATGCCTATAATAACAGTGGCAGACATACAAATAAAGTAAAAGGATTATAAAACAAGAACAATCACAGAACATTTCATCTGACCTCATGTATATCACATAGGACACAGATAGGTCTCTGAATTAAGTCTTCTTCTGAAATGTATCTTTTAGAAGAATGCAATCTTGATTAAGAAACTGATAATGATGTAGAATCCACCACAACTGCCAGTAAGTTGTCACACTGACTAATTATCCACATTCTCAAAGAGTGTTAGTGTGAATGACTGAACTTTGAGAAGGCAAAAAGCATTTACTTTATTTTTTTTTTTTTTCCAGACTAAAGAAAATGAATTCTGTTTAGGACAAATAAAAGTTTTGTTTAGGAGGAGGGGGGAAAAAAAAGTGGAGGGGAGAAATTTGTCTGCAGAATTGCAGACTAATCACAGAACTGCAATTTGGATGAGATCCACAGTTTAAAAAACAATAGTTTGTGAGAGGAGAGCAAGAAGCATCAGCTTGAGCAACCAGGAAAGGGCCACAAGATTTTCTGTAGGTCAATGTGATAATTAGCATCTAATGAAAAGGAAAAAACAAAAAGTGGAAAAAAAGAAAGAAAAAAGGGAAAAAAGAAAAAGAAGAAAAAAAAAAGAAGGAAAAGAAAAAAGAAAAAGGGAATATAGAAAAAAAAAGGGGAAAAGAAAAAAATAGGGAAAAAAAGAAAAAAAAAGAAAATACGGACAAAAAGAAAAGACAGCACAGCAGCTCTTCTATAAATGGGAACCATGAATATAAAGTACCTGTATCACAGGTATTCAACACAATATTGCTACAGTGTACGTACCATTGGATCTGCTGGCTTCTCTTTACAAAGGGCCGTGAGCCCAGCTAGTAGAGTAGGATTTACATAGAGGTTCAAGTAATCCACAGCTGCTTGTCGAGTTGGAATCGGCTCTAAGATCGCTGTAAAGAATAATCACAGGTACTGGAAACAACTTGGAAGTGTGTCTTGTTTATATATAAGTCTACATTTACCTTGATGTTAATAATATGTAATGGCTTGTATAGCTCCTTCCACAACAAATGGAAAAATAATCCTACTTTAACACCTTTACAATGTCCCTGAGGTAATCACTAATTATGGCTGATTATAAGAACTGAGGAAATCAGATCATCCAGGGAAACGTCTACATCCTTGGAGGATTTACTGGGGGTAAGGGATGTTCATATTCATGTCATGTCCCATGTTCTTGCTTTTTATAATAGTGTAAGGCCAATTTCTGAACAGCCTCAAAGTCTCATGTCAAGTCCAGCTTGACTTAAATGGAAACTTAAATGGAAAGGGATTAACATTATTTTAAAGTTAATAAAACCAACCCGTTCTAAAGCCAATTGTATCCAGGGAGACAGGTAATACCTGGGAAGGACACTATCTCCTCAAAGACTGGCATTATATTAGTTATACTGTTTTACCTTCTGGAAACATGAATCGAATTTCTTTTTCTGCTGACGAAAAGTTATGACTGCCATGAAGCGCATTCCTCAGATCATCAGTCCCATAGATTGCTCTTAAACTAAAAGCAAGAGAAAGAAATGTTTGGCAGGCAGCTGCAAATCGCTTTCCAGTCTCTACAGTCCAAGACCATATGAAAACAATACATATGTACTAATTAAGAAGACATTGGCTCGATGCTTTTGCTTTCAACAAAATAAGCTGCTAACTAAAATTTGTATTCATTGCACTCAGCATTCTCCATAAAATAAGTGAACTTTATGTACGTAAAAAACAATGGTGACAAGCTGTTACACAGAATTTCTAAGAGCTAACAGGCCTTCTAAGAGCTAACAGGCCAGCACAGATCTGTATTTTTATTGTATGGAGAAAAAAAAAATAAAAGGAGAGAGAAAAATCCTGGTCTTAATTTAAAAAAATTACAAAATCCCACTGACCTCAGCGAGCGAGTTACCTGTCAGGGTGAGTTTCCCTAGCTTTTATGCTGTTTGATGGTCCAAGCAGCTCCTTCCAGTATGAGATTGCATTATGTCTAGCCAGAACCATAGCAACTAAAGGTCCGGAACTCATATAAGCTGTTAAATTGGGAAAAAACATTTTTCCATATTGGTCTGCATAAAAGTTGCTACATTGTTCTGGGCTTAGTTGCAGCTTCCGTTTCTATAGTGTTTAAAGAAAAAAAAAAGAAAAGAAATTAAGCACCTTTGAATAAGATACCATTTTAGTCACTATTCTACACAAATCACTTGATCTAAAACAACAGGGTGACTTAACATATAGCCAGGGAACAGTATAGAAGGCAAAGGCCCTGCAAAGTCAGTATTTACTTACTCAGCTGCTCCTGCACCATGTTCCACTTTTAGACAATTTTCTCTTTAACCCACAGCATTAATTATGCAACTATTTTATTTTTCATTCAATGCAGTTATACTTTATGATTTTCAGAGCAGCCATCTAGCCTGCAGGGTGCCATGATTAGGGCAAGTGTGGTGAGCTGTTTTAACAGCATTGTGGGGAAAAAAAATAAGATTAAAGATTAAGATTAAAGATTGAAGCTCTGTCCTTGAGACAGAGCTGTTTAAAGAGGGCACATTCAATGCTCAGCAATTTCAGTGCTAAAATGACCAGTAACACCAGAAGCCACTATAAACATTTTTGCATCTTCTCTTGGAGGCAATTCTGATGCATTTCCTACAAATAAAAAAAAATCAGGGAAGAGGGGTGGGTAAAAAGATGGATGTGAAAGAGGGACTCACAAAACTCACAAAATTTTGAAAAATTTTCACAGAAATTTGAAAACATTTATTATACATATATATGCACATACACTATTATATATTATATATGAATTTTCATTTTTATATACAAATATATACACATAAGTGCATATATGTGTATGTGTAGATACATATATATAGTATGTGTGCTTATGTATGTTTATATGTATGCACATACATATTTATGCACATACATCTGCCTTCTGTGCATATATGTATATAAATATGTATGTGTATATATTGATGAACATATATATACACATATGTGTGTATACATATGTGTATGTATGTGTATACATATACACATAAGGCCAGGCCTCCCTCACTGAAAGGCTCCTCCCCAGCACCCCAGGCTGCCAAGGGCGCTGCAGGAGGAGCAGGAGAAAAAGGAGGAGGAGGAGGAGGAGGAAGGGGAGGAAGGCGGCGGCCCCGGCCGCCTCAGCACCGCTGTGGGACGGCGCCCCCCGGCGGCAGCGCGGCCCCCCCGCCCGCAGGTTGCTCCTAACGCTGCCTAAAGAGCCTTAAAAGACACCTTGGAAGAGCCCATTCCCGCCCTAGAGACAGATTTTTTTTCCCCCCTTAACAAAAATGGGAAACTAGGAAATCCTTGAAAGCATGCCAGAGGTGTCGGATTCCATTAATTCCATTAATTCCACTTGGCAAACGCGTATGAACCTCCCCCTGACACTGGAAAACGAGGCTCTCCACAACTCCTCCAGGAGATCAGCGGCTACATCGGCTTCCTATGCAAACATGAACATCTGCTTCCCCGTGGTCAGCATAACAGCCATTATGTTATCCATACTTTCTGCTCCCTCATACATTCGCAGCAAAGTATATCCTGGCAGGATCTGGCAGTGCTGGCTGGGCATACGGGAAAAAAAAAAGGGAGATGGTATCCTGTATTTACTAGCTTCACAGCTGGCAGGTAGGCTACATGTTGTTCTGCCTAATGAACGGCAATTATTTTATTTGCAACACAGACCGTTACCTGAACAACCAGGAATCCTGATCGCAGAATGATATCCTCAATCTCTTCCTCTTTGTCATAGACATCTGGCTTGATGAGGGCCAGGGTTTTCTCCACGGGAATCGGAGGCTCGGGCGTTAACGGCTGCATCCTGGCTCGCGGCTGCGATTCCGGTGCCTCTCCTGTCCTGTGGCGATATCAGTTGGTGACACTTGGCATCTGCCCGAGTGCACGGTAAGGCAGGGGGACATTTACTGCGTGCTCTAGCGGGGAGCAGGTTGTGGCTGTTCCACCTGCAACGTTTTCTTCTGCAGCGCAGCAACGTTGTCTAGAGTTATTATTGCTGTTGTTACTGTTGTTAGCCCTGCTGACAACAACCGAGGGAAGCCTGGCTCACGCCATAGCGGTGATAAACCCCATGGCTGCCCCGAAAGCAAACGAGGGAGTTCGTTGCTCTAGCAGGGCTGGGGGCACCCCGGCTCCTCACACAGACCGATGGCCGGCAGAGTTCGGAGCAGCCGCGCAGGGGGACACCCGGCAGCGCCGGCACTTGGGGAGCACTGAGAGGGCGGCTCGGAGCGGGGCTGCCCCCGACCCGACCCGCTCTGCCCCGCGCCGCCTCCGCCGCCCTCCCGCGGGCCTTTCCCGGCGCCATGACACGCACCTCCGTTGCTAGGAGACGGCGGCGGCCGGCGCCGCGCCCCGACGGCCACAAGATGGCGCCCGCGCGCCGCTGCCGGGGGACGGGGAGGAGGAGGGTCAAAATGGCGGCCGAGGAGCGGCGGCGGCGGGAGCAGCAGCAGCAGCTCTGGGGTCGCTCGCAAACGCTGGTCACAGGCCGGGGTTGGTGCTGGTGCTTAAGGGCCGTGTCTTGCAGTTCATTAGCACCTTGGGTAATTAGAGCCGCATCGAGGGAGGAATGCGGTTGAGGAGCAGGTTGTGCAGTCTGCTGCTCTCTCCGGGAAGTTCAAGAGCTGTCGGCTTGTGTGTGGGGGGTGATTTTAAACCAGGCTAATTTAAAGACTGGCATTGGTGTTTACTGTTTATTGGACTAAGTGATATCGTTGGAGGAAAAAAAAAAAAAAAAGCTGCTGAGCACACAAGCCCTTGTTCAAGTTATTTAATTATTAACGTTTAGCGCGGGAGCGTGCACAAAACCCTTTCCTGTTCAGATGCCCAAACAACACCTCATGTAGGAGTGGGAGTTTACAGCACACAGCCTTCCAGGAGCACACCAGGCATCGTAACCAAAGCCTAGAATCCTAAATCCTAAAATTTAGCCGCGTTCTCCTGAGCTTTAATGGAATGGCAGTGTCTGCAGGCGCTGCCTGACCCGCACCACGACGGGAACATCTGCGGATGACGGGAGCCGCCGCCGCCAGAGCTGCCGCACCGTAACGAGGTGCTCGTGCAGCAGGGCGCCGAGGCCGCCCTCTGCCCTGCCCGCGTCCCGGAGGCCGCAGCGTTGCGGCTCGCCTCGCGAGGTGGCGGCTGCCGCGGCCCCGTCACGGCCCCGCGGCGCTGCGTGTGCAGCGGCCGAGCGCGCGGATAACGAACGCCGGGGCCGCCACCCTGGCCTCCTCGCAGGCCTCATGGCCCCTGCTCAAAAATGACGGGCACCCGCACGTCGGCAGCTCGGTCGCTCTGTCAAACTCGGCTGAAAGGAGCCAAGGCATCCGAGAGCCAAGGACTTAAGTCCTCAGGACTGGTAGAAAGAGATGGATAATAAAATTATAGAGGCTTTTCTTTTTTTTTTTTTTTTTTTTTTGAAACCAAATACATGCAGGATAGACATTCTTTAAAAAATACTCAATAAAAAAAGATGGTTTTAGTATTAAAGGAATGCTGCTTCCCCCCTCCCCGCATACACACTTCCAAGTTCCAAGAGGAAAAATACACTTGACTAATTCATGTACAGGCTTTCCTTCATTAGTATAGGTGGCTGGCATTGGTTTATTTAGCAAGGGCATCTTACCTAATATTTAATTTGAAGACATTATAACTACAGCAGCTACACACAAATAGCAAGGTAAAATGCTTTATTACAGATAGGCTGGTAGGATTTGGGTAGTCACCTGTTTTTTTAGTATATTTCAGGGCCAATCTGGCAAAAGTCTTTTCAGCATAAACAAACACAAATCTCACAGCCCTACCTTAGACTGATGTGCAAAGGCCTCCTCAGCATCACTGAGTCATTTAAAATGATTACATAAGAACTGACGAAAATAATTTCTCTTGTACAACACTGCTAACGTTGCAATCTTTTATTTATTTTTATTATTATTATTTGTATTATTTTCTAATTACCAGTCAGGATATAAAAAATGTTTGCATCCTTCTGTGCCATGAGCAGGGTCCTGCGGACTTCCCTCCTTCTCCCCTCCCTTCCCCGGGACATGTTTCTGTGTCAGAATTTCTCCTCCTCGCTGTTTCCAG
>JAVCKT010005622.1:0-11973 GCA_032273925.1 Rhynchotus rufescens | reverse complement strand
GTGAATGTGCTTTTTCTGTAGTATTTCTTGTACCTAACTGGCTCTTCATTTCCTTGAAATTTCAGGAAAATGTTTGTCGGTGGCCTCAGTTGGGATACAAGCAAAAAAGACTTGAAGGATTACTTCACCAAGTTTGGTGAGGTGACTGACTGTACGATAAAGATGGACCCTAACACAGGAAGATCCAGAGGCTTTGGATTTATTCTTTTCAAAGAACCTGGAAGTGTTGAAAAGGTGATTTGAAGATTCATCTTTCAGATTCTTAACTTATAGTGAACTTACAGTGGGACTTTCCAGATGAGATAATCTTACCAAACTGTCTTTCAGGTTCTGGAACAGAAAGAACACAGGCTAGATGGACGATTAATTGACCCCAAGAAGGCCATGGCAATGAAAAAGGATCCAGTGAAGAAAATATTTGTTGGCGGACTTAACCCAGAAGCCACAGAAGAGAAAATCAGGGAATACTTTGGAGAGTTTGGAGAGGTGTGTAAGATTATCTTAGTAGCCACTGAAATAGAGCAGTCACTCTTGGAAGTTAGTGGACTAATTGCTTGCATACCATAAGAGTACCTTAACTGTTCAGATGCACCGCATCTTTCATAACTGACCCATGATGAGAAATTTCTCATCTTGAAAGCACAGAAAGCAGATACTGTACTGAGTGCTTGCACTGCTGGGCAAGATATCATGTCTTTAATGACTCATTTCACTAAATCTCATGTTAAAATGGTGTAAACTTGAAACCTCTGATCGGAAAGCCAAATAGACTATATAGAGATAAAACAGGAAAGAATATTTAACTTTGGTATAGCATGATATGCACAGATTGAGGGAAGAGGGGAAACTATGAAACTCAGTTTCAGTTTTCCTGCCACAAATATGTACTTCCCTGTCGTAAAATGAGTCTGAAGTAATATTTTCATATCTTCAGATTGAAGCAATTGAACTTCCCATGGATCCAAAGACCAACAAAAGGAGGGGTTTTGTGTTCATCACTTTCAAGGAAGAGGATCCAGTGAAGAAGATCTTGGAGAAGAAATTCCATAACGTCAGTGGAAGCAAGGTAGAAACTTTGACTTTAGATCTTTGACCAAGTTTTCAAGCATAACAACCACTCTTGTCTATAACCTGAGAAGGATTTTGTAGACCTTTGATTTCAAGGTACCCAAATCACAGTAAGGATGTCTGTCTCTTTACAACAGACTTTGCTCTAGTTTAGCTCTCAGAGCTTGCTAAGGTTCTTCACCAGCAGTTGTGGCTCTGCTGTGTTGAGGCTTTTCATATGTAAAAGATCTTAATAGCACTGTGGTGAAATACGTGGAGGAATATAGTGCTGGTGTCCCAATATAGCAACACCATCCATTGTAGCAGATTAAACTTTGGCTTTTTTTTCAGTATAGAGCACTTCAAACTCAGTGCTTGCTCCGGTGCTAACTGCAGAACCACAGTGTGACTGTCTGCTCACTGCAGTTTGTGCCCAGTCTCCTTAGGAGCTTTTTGGAAGTGACATGAGCAAGACTGTCTGAACAGAAGTAAAAGTGGTGGGAGAGGGTCTGAGCAGCTGTCAGTGGCTATCTGGTGCCATAGCTAATAAGTATACAGGAGTCATAGGCCACAGATTCAGGTGTCACACTAATGAAGAAAGGGCTGGAGGCAAAGAATGAGTGCTGGCTGGGTCCCTTTCCCTTGCTTAGTGGCCAGTGCCTGCCATATACTGTGACTTCAAAGCTCACTAGACCTGTTTGTTGCCTGACAGTGACCTAGATTGCCCCTAGTTGAAAACTGGTTTTGACATAGCCCAGAGTAAACACTGGGCAAACTTAGTGCGTTGGTAGCTATCATGATACTGCAGTTAGCAATAAAGTTTCTTTTCAGAAGAAAAGGAAACAAAGGGAATTGTGCAAAGGGAGCTGAGAAATACATGTAATTATGGCATATTTGTGTCATAGTGATTTAAAAAAAAAGTTAAGATTACCTGGAACCTTCTGCATGGGGAGCTCCAGCTTTGTGTAGGTGATGTCATCACGGAGTTTCTCTGTTGACAATCTTAGCAGGTTCAGATTCAACCATACACTGACTCAGGAAGTAGGAGCTGGCTTGTGGTCTCAACTGCAGCTTAGGAACCAGTGTCCATATTAGAAAGGTGATATTTTGAAGTGTTGCTTCACAGTGCAACATAGATGCCTCATGGAATGGGCATAGCAAGGTTGCTAGGGTAAGTCCTTTTTGGCTTCTTGGAGCCTTGGTAGCCCTTCTGTTAGTGCAGGTCAGGGGAAGTGGTCTGGGCAGCAGCCTAGTCTTGGGCCTTCTGCAGGAATAGCAGCGTCTAGGCAGGGCACTACCTCTTCCATGGGGAAGCTGGTGGTCAGGAAAAGGTGGTAGGAAGTGCCTGAAAGTAGTGGCCTTCTTGAAACAGTTAATTGTGACTTACCTTTGCCCAGGCAGCACGAAATCCAGAGCTTTTGGATGTGCGCTGTAGTCTTGGTGACAGGGAGCACAGCACAGTACCCATCCTTTGCCTCCAGAGTAACTTCCCTGGCTTTCCTAGGGGACTGGGTTTGGGCAGTGCTGCTATAAGACAATATACATACTCTTCCTTGGTTTTTATTTCAGTGTGAGATTAAGGTAGCACAGCCAAAAGAAGTTTACCAGCAGCAACAGTTCAGTAGTGGTGGCGGAAGAGGTAGCTATGGAGGAAGAGGCAGAGGTGGAAGAGGCGGTGGTAAGTACTACGCACACTACTTTAGTATGGACACATTAAAAAAAATAAGCTGTGTGTACTAAAATGGGATTTTGTGGATGGTTTTCCCTTCTATAGCTCAAAGTCAAAATTGGAATCAAGGTTATGGCAATTACTGGAACCAGGGTTATGGGAATCAAGGATACGGCTATCAGCAAGGTTATGGTGGCTATGGAGGCTATGATTATTCAGGATATGGGTATTATGGATATGGACCAGGCTATGATTACAGTAAGTAAAGAGAACTGTATTGGGTATCAGCAAACATAACTAATTAGCAGTTTAATGCATTTGTTTTCTTGTTCATAGGTCAAGGCAGTGCAAATTATGGGAAGACACCAAGACGTGGTGGCCATCAGAATAACTACAAGCCATATTGATCAAACTTATTCAGGTATGCAGTGGCATGGTCTCTTTTGGAAAATGACTGCATAGGTTTTGTATACAATGCTGTAGATGGATATTTCAGTTCTGTACCAAATTTAACTTTACAATAAATTTCTATGGCCTGTTAAATGTGCATCTTACTTGGAAGAGCTCCCTGGAAATGTTTTACATGTTTAATACTTACAGATACTAGTTGTCTAGACAGTGTGGTGTGTAAATTTCAGCCTTGCTGAAGATATTAATTAACAATTTTATTAATAGGTTAAACTGAAACTGATTTTGAGGGTCTGCTTAAAGCTGCAGCTCTGCATCTAGGGACTGCCTCTTGGAGTTAACTATGGACTCTGCATTACTCCAGTTGTACAGAATGAGATGCATCTTAGGGAACCAGTGTCACTTTCCACCTTTTTATTTTGTATTGTTTTTGTGTCATACATTTCCTGTAATGGAAGTGTTAATTTTACTGTACTTTTTGGTACCTTTTTGGAATCTAATGTATTGTAAGGTATTTTACATGTGTTCTGATTCACCATGACATGGATATTGAAGCTATCCTAGCTTTTGAAATAAAAAAGGCGTAATCTAGTGTCTTGTGCCATTCTTCAGCTTATGTACTAGCAAAATGCCAGCATTTTTGTTCCCAGAATTTAGTTTGCAGCAGTACCTAGATGAAAAGTTGGGCTTAAATGCTCTGAAAGGAGAGAGCTATGTTGGTAGTTGTGCTCCCTTGCAGATAAGGGGCAGCCAAACACTGTGGTTGCTGCCTGGAGGCTACAGAATAGCACTCGGGTGGAATTCCCCAGCTGCTGTGGCAGCTGTGCGGGAGTGAGGTTGGCTCCTGTCCGAGGCAAGTGCAGTGGCTCAGTGTAATGGTATTAGTGTCTGGTGCAGGGTTCTTGCAGGTGGAAGCAGAGGCTTTATGTTTGCAGTCTAGACAGGAGGCAGCTAGGAATGAGAAGTGTGTTAAGAGCTAGCTGCACTTCATGGCTTACTGTTTAAAGTCTGAGGGATTTATGCAGGTCTCATGTACTAGCCCTGAAAGACAGGTTAGGCAAGAAATGAAATTACCAATGCAAAGCCTGAATTTTGCAGCCTTTTTTGTGTACCAGAAAAGGCTGAGGAACTTCCACTAAAGTTGTGGGAGGCAAAACAACAACGTTGCCTCTAAAGATGTGTCTGCTCTCTCAAGATAAGTGACCAGCTAGAAATAGTCTCCTCTTCTGACTAGTTTCTTACTATTTTTAGGAAATAACTTACGTAATTGGTTTATCTTGCTGCAGAATTCTCACCCAAATGTAGTGTCATAAAGTGCTGGTGCCCAAAGTAAACTTAGTTGTTGCAGTAATCAGTTTGATTCTATTTCCCTGTTAAAGCTAAAATTATTTTTTTTTCTTGTAGTGAATTCTATTTGAACAAACAGGAAACATGGGTGGAAGTAAACTAAGTAACTAGGAAAACAGGTGTTATTTGTGATCTCTTCAACTATACATGTGATGCAGCTATTGGTGCAGGGATTTATAATATGCTGCTCCCTACTGGCTGTCCTTGAGCAAGACTTCTGACTATAAAGTTAGAAATCTGTAAGACTTGTTCATACATGCAAGAATTTATGCTCTTGAGTCTAAGATTTCAAATCAGCTTCTATCTGAGAGCTGACATGACAGCTTTATAGTTGGAATATGTAACCTAATGTCCAGCCATAAAGAAAATGCAAAACTGCAGCTCCTTAAAACAAGTGATTGCAGTACTTAAGTATTACTGTTTCAGCACTTGAAGATTGAAAATGGAAATATTTAACTGTTGCATCCTATTACTTGGTTTCTTGTGAACTAAGAGGCAGCAGAATCTTTTTTTCTAGAAGGCAGTTTGCCCTCTAAAGGGAAATGTGCATAAAAATCTACCTGGACTGCAGTGGCTGCAGCATTCCTGGCTAGTGTGTTAACAGCAGCTTGTTAGCTGGCTGTTATACTAGTTCTTTTTGGAAGTAGGTCCTCAGGTAAGGCTTCCTTACCAGGTGATATAGCCTTAAGCAGATACTGAGGATGCTAGCATATTGTTGCAGAGTTGGCTTTCTCTTTGTGTGAAAAGTCTGATGCAAAAAGATCTAAGTACCTGGTAGAGAGAGACTTGTACACAAGTGTTTCTCATGGCTGTAGTATGCTCTCATTCACTAAACCTACTTGGATATTTCTTGAAGACAGAGTATTTCCTAAGAACAGCCTTGAGAGCCTTCTGGGCCTCTCACTGCTCTGTTCTTCTTTGGCATGAATTAGAGACTGATGTTTTTGACCTAATCTGCTGTTTGAGATGTCCTGCTGAAGCTAGTGCTACCAGGGCCTCCTTAGCATAAAACTGGCTTCTGAGACTTGTCAGAGGAGCCAGGAAAAGACCGAATGCTTGGACAGAAAGAATGGAGTTGATGTAGGCAGCAGCAGATGACAAAAACAGGAGGCTTGATAAAACTTTTGGCTTCTCTTAATTTTCAAATAGTCATAACTTGAAGTATTATGAATTTAGAAAATGTAGTTCATAATAGCTATTAGAAATAGATGCCCTGATAACCAGTTTCAGATAGGATGTTAAATAAAGGCTGATCCCATGCTTTGTCACAGTTAAAACAAGCCATTGTAAAATTTATTTCTCCTGAAGCTTTTACAAATAGCAAGATAACTGAAAATAGCAAAATCAAAGGTAGTTTATCTGGTTTAAGACATGCTAGACTGATTAAATGTGCATTATTACAGTAGAGAAATGTTTCTTAGTAGTAGATCTTGAATATTGCTTGAAACCTATGGAAAGAAAATGTTTTCTTGTAAAAAGCATCATTAAAAAAGGCCTCACTTTCACTTACATATTACGTAAGTGCCAATTTTTATTGCTATATTTGCTAAGAGGCATTTTGCATTCTTGCTTTCATGTAGAAAATGCATTTTTTTTCTTGCTTAGTTTAGATTGAAAAAGTTTATCAAGTCATTAGGCCTCAATGAGTTAAACTGGCACTGGTGACTAAGTAGTACAAACAGCTGTATGTCTTACCATTAACCTGCTAAATAAAATATTAACACATTTTTCTTGTGCCTGCTATGAGATGCTTCTATTCTAGTGCAGTGTTTTGCTCCTTAGGCCAGGGACAGTTGTGAATCTGGTGTGGGGTTAAGGCCATTCCTAGTACTTACAAAAGGTGTGTTCATATTGTGGTGCCAGAGCTTTACTTTGTTAAAACCCACTTAATTATCTTTTCAGCAGAGTAGGTTAGAGGTGTACTGGAATGTGATGCATTGTGGGGGTTGTGAGTAATTACAAATGGAAACAAGTCTATGCTCTGGACATGTGGCAAAATTAAGTATCACCTAGATGTCCTCTGTGAGCAAGCTCCAGAGCTGCCTCAAGAGGCATCAGGTGTTTTAATCTTCCAAACCTTAAGAACTGAGTCCTGCTGATGCCCAAATGAACTTCTGAGTCTAGTAAAAAAAAAAAATAGCCATGAACCTGAAATGATCCTGTGAGTTCATTTAACTTGGAAATTACACTGCTTTCTGTCAAGCATTTTCCTTTTAACGAACTCACAGGATGTTGATATTAAGTAAAACATGAGCTACAGTACCACAAGTACTATATGCAGCACTACATAAAACTGTCTTAAGTGGAGGTTCCCAAATTGCAGCATGTGGAAAGTAGTGTCCTATAGCATGTGGTCCTAGGGGAAAGCTTGCTCAGGTAGTTACCCTGTTGACTATAACTGAACACTGTACAAAGCTGTAACTGTGTCTGAAATTAGTGACAATACACAAGCTGGTCATAAGAATTGTATGTGTGCCTTGATGTGCACGTGGTGATAGAGTAACCACTGATGTGCCCACTACCCTATCAAAGCTTCCTTGACAAAGCACAGCATGCTCCCAGCAAGCATTTCTGGGACATGTTGGACCAAACTTGCACACAAATGAAAACACAGTGTTACTAGAAGTGTCAGACTGTATGACAGAAACTAGCTCTGAATGCCAGATGTATAGAAATCTGGCTTGTGCTTCTAGATGGCTAGAAATCTCAACAAGTTAATTCCATGTAAAAGAACATCTCTAGGGAAACTTGGTCCTGCTCTGCTGCTACTGTCTAACAAGCAGTACCCTAACCTTTTTGAAATACTTGTAAATGATGAAAATACCTGCTCAAGTAAAAGTGGAGGATGTTTCCTCTTGGCTCAGACAGTGCTTTTCCATATCTAGAAAGACATTATGCAACAGCTCAGCAAATCCATAACAAAGACAAGTTTTTAGACTAACTCTGCTAAAACTGTCCAAGTCGGATACAAAGTGACAAATGCATTGAGATTATGACATTTAAGAATTAAAATTAGTTTTTACTTACCAGTTTATTTGCTGAGACAGGGAAACACTTTCACTGTGGTACAGGCCAAACTATTTATAAAGTCTTGTACGATTTGTACTAGTAAATAAACTACTTCTACTTTTGTTAGGAAACTTTACAGCAGAATTAAAGATGAAAAGTTGCAAAACTGACAGACTTTGTAAGTGCTCGGCACCTACCTTTTCTACCTCTGTTGCAGGACTGTGGAAAAGCAGGCTTAGCTGCTCAGAGCTGAATTTTTTTGAAGGCAAAACATCAGTTACTCTGTAAAGCAATGTGTTTTTTGCTTGTACTACCTGTTAGGATTCTGTCAATTGCATCCACCACAAACTTTGCATCCTCCATAGTGAAGCACATGGGGGGCTTGAATTTAAGCACATTTCTTCCTGGTCCATCTGTGCTCAGTAGAATATATTCTTCCTTAAGCCTAGAGAGAGAGAGAAACAAAGACAGGAATTATGTCTAAGTGGCTTTCTTTTTCCTTTCTCCTGAAAAACATGCAAAAATCATCATCAGGGATGTTGCTGAGACCCCACCCTTCTGCAGTGACTGGTTTCTTTCTGTAGTAGTTGGCTTATATTAGCTGCTGCATGACAGATTACTTGGAAGTTGGGTGGCTTGCTTAGTGTGCTGAAAAACTTAATTTTTTTACCTTGTTATCAGATACTGTGCTTCTGCTGTGGCTGGGGTCCTTTCTGCTTGGTCCTTAATTAAGTCCACGCCAATGAATAAGCCAGAACCCCTTTAAAACAAAAGAAGGAACTGCAGTCAGAAGGAGGAACTGTAACATGTGTTAAGGGCATGGGAATTTCTAATTTTTCCTGGATAGCAATGGAAAAGGGGTAGTGCTTTGCAGAAATGCAGTGTATTACAAGCTTTTCTCTGCTTCTTCTAGCTCTTAAGGACATTTTCTACCCAGCCCATTAATTTTCTTCTTTGTGTACTTGAAGTAGAATTCAAACAGGAAACTGAATTCCTTTAGCAACTAATAAATCAGAAGTATGTCTTCTGTGGTGAAATCAATAAGGCAATACTGGCTTAGGGTGCCAAAGCAGATCAGGATTTTAATCAGGCCAAGCTACTGATTTAATCTGCTGCAGGCTTTTTTCTTTGCTGAAAGCACAAGTGATGAATTTCTTTAAAAATATTGTCATTTAAAATGACATCAGATGGATTTCAGCTGTTTTGCTCCCCTGAGCTAAATTAAAAAGCAGCAAGGTACTCATACCTGACATCACCAATGATGGGATGCTTGACTTTCTGCTCATGGAGTAAGTTCATCAAGAAGTTGCCTACTTCTGTGGCATGAGCTTGAAGGCGTTCTTTCTCTATCACATCTAGCACAGCTAGGCCCACAGCACATGAAACTGGGTTTCCTCCAAACTGAATCCAAAAAAAGAATACAGACAGGGACAGAGAAGATGCAATGTTGTCACTGAAAGTGTAGCCTCAGTGATTGTCCTGACTCCATCCAGCATTAAGTGCCAGGCTGCTTATATAAGTGCTACATTGGAAAAATATAAATAAAACATAGTAACTGCAAGGTGAATGAGCATTAATGACATGGTGCATGATTGTCTGGCATGGTCTTAGTACTCAGACTGTAGAAAAGGAGATTTTTCTTACTGTATTAAAATACTCCACTCC
This sequence comes from Rhynchotus rufescens, assembly GCA_032273925.1. Taxonomy (NCBI): domain Eukaryota; kingdom Metazoa; phylum Chordata; class Aves; order Tinamiformes; family Tinamidae; genus Rhynchotus; species Rhynchotus rufescens. The sequence continues at coordinate 2,828 of JAVCKT010005622.1, read as the reverse complement.
TGTGGCTGCAAATGCTTCTGCAACTTCTTTTGTTGTTGCTACACAGGCAATAGGGTGCCCATTTCCTATGGGTTTTCCCATAGTGACAATATCAGGTATAAAATCTTCTCCCTGAAGCTGGAATGCCCAGAAGTGTTTGCCAACCCTGCCAAATCCGACTTGAATTTCATCAGCAATAAATATCCCGCCTGCCTTATGCACATGCCTGTAACAGAACAGGTTTTATTGTACTTTAAGAGGAGACTGAACATAATGTTTAGTGTTTAAGAACATTCAGAGATCATTACCCTACAAGCATTAACCAAAGTAACCTGTGCAGCTCTATATTCTGCATTTTTAAAAATAGGTCTTTGCCCTATAAAGTTACATTCTAATATAGAAAAGGCAGATATGTTTTTTTCTTTTTTTTTTTTTTTTATGCTTACAAGCTATATGCCACAGTAGGCAGGAAACTTCCTATCAGCTGGTTTTAGTAGGTATTTTAAAGAATGATTGATGATGACTTACTCTGCAACCTTCTGAAAATAGCCAGCTGGTGGAATTATTTGACCACCAACACTTGGCAGAGATTCAACGAAAATGGCAGCAATCTGAAACACATATAAAAGGCAATATGTGAATGCATGCAGAGCTCACTGGAATTGAATTAAGTTTCCAAGCTCTTCATCCTGAGCTAGTTCTTGCAAATATCCTTCATTACTTTTGCTTTTATACCAATCTCTATTACATAGCTCACCACTACTAAATCACAGAGACAGCCACTTATACTTGTTTCTAAGGCAAGACAAATGATGTAGAAATCCACTTTTACCTTTCTGCCTCTCTCATGTGCTCGTTCTATAATAAGTTTCACTTCATTAGCATAGGCTGTTACTGCATCTTCATGGTCTTCTCTATATAATCCCCTGTATGTGTCAGGAACAGGAGCCTATACAAAGGAACAGTATCCTTTATTCAGTTTATCATGAAAAAATTCAGTAAATTTACAAATATTCAATAGTTGTAGGCTAAAGTACATACCACGTGGACCCATTCCTTTTGTCCTTCTAGATTTCTGAATTTATATGGGCTTATGTCAATCAAGGATGTCAGATGTCCATGGTAAGCACTTAAAAACAATCAGCAGAACTAAGCAGTAATTTCCTCAGTATCAGAATTCTTTAGGATTAGCATGATTGACAGCTAAAGAGGTGACTGGCTAGGTCAGCTGATGGAAATATAGTCACTTAGGTGCAATGTCACTTAGCTCAGCGACATCCAGCTTGGCAGTATCTGGATTTTTTTTTTTTTTTTCCCTAAAAGCATCTAAATATACAGGGTGTGCAGAGGGACAGTATTTGACCTCTTGCCACTGGTTTTAGAGGGTCACAGTATAGAATCACAGCAGTTTAAGTCAGGAGCAATATTCTGAGATCACAGAATAATCAGAAAGGAGCTGTCTTGCCTATTTTTGAATAATTTAAGAAATGGAGATTGCATAGGCTCTCTGGACATCATTTTGCTGTTTTACCACACTCACACTGGAATAGCTTTCCCTTATGTCTCATCAAAATTTCTCATGCTCCAGCTTTTTTTTTGTTGTTGTTTTTTAGTTTTTTTTTTTTTTTTTTGGTAACTATCTATCTTTGAGTCTGACTCTTAACCTTTTCTATGCCCTCCCATTACATATTCCTAAATAGTAAAGATTTCAAAATTCCTTAGCCGCCTTTTCTGGAGGTTGAACTAACCCCTTTCTCTGGACCTGCCAAGCATTCAGTTTCCCCATAAAGTCAGGTCTCTGCTGGACTCAGCCTACCATATGTCTGTGATATACATGCTGAACAGAGCAAAAGAACTACTTCCCTCAATATTATGACAATACTCTTTATAAAAAAAGGCAGATGTTCAGAAATGCTCTGAAAAAAAAGACCAAAGCTAAACCTCGTTCCCCATAGGAGATAAAAAATTGACAGTATACTTACTGGTCTAAAACTATTACATCTTCATGTTTTGTATATTGTCGAGCCAATCTTAAAGCAAGATCATTAGCTTCAGATCTGCAAGGGAAAAATTGGATGAGTGTTTTTCTGCAGCTTGTCCTTGAGTTTTGAAATTCTGACCTCCTTTGCACTGCTTGTTTTGCCTCCAAAGAGAACACACACAACTAGAGGCAAGGTACTGACACATTCCGTCGTAAGAGAGTAGGAAAAACACCATCCTTTCTATAAAGCTGGAGTGCAGAAAGTACTTCCAACAGCCTTTTTTCTTTAAAGCTATGGTTTGTTTGGAAATATAAAATCCCCACAAGCAAAAATATGTATTGTTATACTTACATTTGAGAGAAGTAATTCCAAACCCAGGAGGCAGATCAAAAAGACCAGAAACCAATTTTCTCCCTTGGTATATAATCATCTACATTAGATCATGCAATAAGAAAACATTTGTCTGTGCATAAATCACAACATCACTGCTATTGTACCTGACTTACCCAGAATTCAAGAAATAGAAGGTGCACAACTTTTCAGGCAGTGTTTTTGAAAGTCTCTCAGCATAATCGACCAAGTTGTCATGAAGAAAACGAGAATTTGTGTTTAACAACTGATTTTGCTCGTGGGCTGCTTTTACAATATCAGGGTGACAATGTCCAACTACAAGAGAGTGGGGAGAGATGGGTCTGAGAGTTATTCCATGTTGCAGATGGTTTTCAGCATCAAACATACGTACTGTGCACCTAAACTTCCAACAGCACAGAGCTGTTGTCACTGATGATTGTATTTGATCAATGGGGCACTAACATTGTCAGCAGAAGAGAATGTTAATGGTTCTTGAATGCTTTTAAAAGAAAGATC
>JAVCKT010005619.1:0-17301 GCA_032273925.1 Rhynchotus rufescens | reverse complement strand
TTTTTAAAAAAAAAAAAAAAAAAAAAAAAAGCGCCAGTTCTTGACTTCTGTACCTCAAGAAGTACAAATAATATTTACCCAACATAGAAATGCCATTTCTGAGCTGAAGCTGTTTTCTTTTTTTGGCCGAGGCATGAAGTTTTGTTTCTCGTATTTATCTTCAGACTTTGGAGAAAAGAAAAGCGACCCACAGTGCTGCTAGCCCCGAAGTGCAGAGGGTGAAGGGCTAAATCTGAGCCAGGCCCTGCCGCGTGGGACTCGTGCGAAAGGCAGGGAACACGAGCTCTGTGCAAGACCTCCCCGTTCAGGTTCTGCAGTTCTGTCTAGATTAGGGGATTAGGCTCTGTTACATATATCTACAGTTGGTTACTTGTGATCTAGTTAAACCAGATTGAAAGCCTCCCAGCAGGTGTTTGGAATCAGACTCCACAACACAAATTCTCTGCAATTGCTGTGGAGAAACAGTGGTTTTCAGCACAGTGCTCAATACTGGAGCAGGAAAAAAAGTAAAATCAAATTCTGAGAGAAAACTCTTGCAGATACAGAAGATTTGTCACTATTTTTTTTTCCAACACAAGAAAAGATGCTGGTGAAACATTATTTTATGTTGTTGCTGCTTGCTTCATTCAAACTGTACGAATGCATTGGATTCCTTAGGCCTAAGAGGTGATAACTCTGCTAGAATTTGACTTCACACAAACTGCCCTGTGCATTTCCTGGGGCGTTACTAAACCTACAGCAAGATTATAGTTCTGTATATGTTTATATTCTAACAATTTAAAGCCACATTACTTTTAATAGGCTTCTCCATGAAGGAAACTCGGTCCCAGCAAAGACTTTTTGGGGTTGAATGCTCCAGTATCAGGCACCTTTGAAGAGGGCAGAAGATTCTCTTCGTGGATATACTGCACAGAGCAAGCACGTGCAGAATGGGATGCAGCCTCCCAATGACGGGGGCAGCACTTAATGTGGTGCCAAAGCCTGTGCACGTGTCCAAAGGTCTCAGACCCACCAGAGAGGGAATACAACACACCTAAAACATCCCAAGATAGGCTGTTGGGATGACTCAGTGGAAAAAGGAATACAGTTATAGCAGAGCCTAGGACGATCTGTTTGTCTTTGTGAAAAGGTCTACAGAGGAGTGAATACAAGATTATGTGACTGGAAAGGCTTTATCAGCAAAAAAATACCATTGCATAATGAGGTGGTTGTATCAGGATTAGATGTAGAGTGGAAAGCTTCAATTCAAAGATTTTTGAGGACTGATATGTGAGAAAATTAGAGCCTGGGACTTCTGAGCTTTCAGGTGAGCCTGGCAGGAAACCCTTCCAAGTCAGCACCAATTTGGGCTGTTGGAGACGAAAAAGGGAAACTGTGGCCCCTGTTTTGCCATATATTTAACTCTCGCAAAATCTTCTGATGCAGATGAGTTTCTTGCCCAAGCAGCATGAGGCCAAGAGCTCCCTTTCTGCCATCCCTGCTCTCTTGCCCGTGGCTCTCTGCAGTTCCCTCTTGTTTTGCAGTGAGGGCAGTTAACCCGAGGCTCCTCACGCTGCCCACGCTGCCCCACTGCAGGCATCCTCCCCAATGCACAAGCAGTCGCCCTTCCCTAGCGCTCCGGAGTGCTCCGTGTCATTCCTGGCACGGAAAAACATACATAGCAATTCCAGGTCAATCCAGCAAAATGCAGCGCCTGTTACGGCACCCTCGTCCCACATCTGGATTATAAACGCTCAAGTTTTTGCTGCCTGCTGTTTCACCCATTTGCTGGGCTGTGCACAAATTTCTGATGATTTCCAAGCGCCGTACGTCTGAGGCTGCAAGTCCACTGTGTTCACTCTCACTTGGGAACATCCTCAATCCTCCATTGTAAAATATTTTTGGATGTTTTATAGAAAATAAAGCATGTAGAGCAAAAGAAAACGGAACGGCTATTTCAGTAGGAAAGTCCTGAGGGGGTTTTCCTAATCTCCTAAAGAAAACACGCACAGAGAATTCCTTCTGGCACGGCTGCCTTAATTCTTGCGTGCCTTTTTGCACAGGCTAAGCAGTGGAAAGGGGAGAGAAGAGTAGAAACCTGGTGTGGCCATAAGAGAGTTAAAAGTAAATGGGTTAAATAGGTACTAGTTCCATGCACATTAGAATGATTGTCTTAAAAATAGATTTATGTCATGCCATTTCTTCCTCTTGCCCCAATCTAAGCTACAAAAATGTGGTATCAGAGTCGTAACGCCTCATATATTCCGAGGAAGATAATAGTAAACTGCACCACTTTGACCTTTTCGGTGTTTCTGCTGTTGGATTCAGTAGCCATCCCCATCCTTCCTGTTTACAGCCTGGGTAACCTGTAGGGATGCAGTGCAGTGAGTAGCCAATGGAAACACAGAATATTGAAAAGGTTAAAGTCTATGTTTATGAGTCTATTAAATGTTTATAGCCTTTCACAGGCTATACTGGGCATTAAAATTATGATATCTCATTCTCATAACAAACACTGTAACGAGAACAGAAAATGGCAAAACATGAATCCATTCTGAAGGCAAAATTTGCAATGAGAAAACAAAACCAGCACAATATTAATTCCCTCCTTTGACAACAGTTGGAGCAGAGCAGACAGATAGTGCCACAAGCCTGGAGTGTGTTGTACAACTCGGAGAAATTACCATTGGGGAACCCCCTGCATCCCATTCCACACGGTGGGACATCTCCAACACTGACCAGCAGCGGATGCTTCCAAGGAAATAATGAAGCTTAAATGGAAGTGGAAGTTTCCTACAGTCCTCTGAGTTTTCAAACTAGAATGTAAAAAAACATATATATATATATAAAACTATTTAGAGACTACTGACACAGAGCAGTGCTGCTGGGGATACTACTTCTATTCCCACACATTCCTCTGATCCCCTTCAAATCACTGCGAGCTATCCATTTTGCTCTTGCACATAACACTGAGTTTTATAGGCCAATTAAACACTCTGTGTTTCCCCTCCTTTTCTCCATTCTAAATATATTGGATCTTAATTTCTCTGCGTGCTGTAAACCGGCCACAGTACATTACCAAGCGCCTGCAAACAGAGAAGGAACATTGAGAATTTACACGACTTTTAGCCTGGCTCAAAAACCACCTTCCACCCCGGCTTAGACTGTGCTATTAGTCTCCTATATTGATCCAATTGTATGAACACATGGCAAGATCGCTCGTGCAAGCAGAGCTTTGGTAACGCAAAGAGGAGCTGGGCTGCTAGGGTCTCTGCTATTCCTAAGCCATTTTAGGTGGAAATCAGTCAAATGCAATTGTTATTTAGCAGCCCTGCAGTTGCACACCTCTGTCTGGCCACAGAGGGGGGTCCCTTTGCCAGAAGGGGCACCAAGATGCCAGAACTTCCCATCACAACGTGCTTGGACACACGGACAGACCGGGACCTGGGGACACTGCAAGGCTGCCACGAAAGGCAGCAGTCATCATCACATCCCAGCTGTTGAGTCACCGACAATTTTCCTCTAGCACCACAAGGGAGGAATTTAAAGAGAAATTGGAAGTCGAACGCTGCTGCTAATGACCAGGAATTTCTCCCCAGCGCGAAGGGCAACGCGGGAGAGAGTAATGGAGAAAGATGTTTCTTTGAACTACAACGGAGAGCGGTATCAAATCATAAATAGACAGGCACACATAAACATACGGAGGATCAAAGGAGCCACGGAAGGGCAGGCAGCGAGCGAGCAGCCGGGAAGGAGCTTGGAGGGCGGCCAAGCGGCGCTCGCAGGGTTTGAAAGGGCTCCCGAAAAGTGGGATAGCAGCAGGCATCAGTTCAACGCACCCCACAAATTAACAGGCTTTGATGGCCAGAAGCCTCAGCGGAAACAGATCTTTCACTCCTGTTAGCTGGCCCTGCGTTTCAAATTTTCTCTCCACAAGAGAGAGGCTAGGAAGCCTACTTAAGAAGAGAAATGAATGTTACTGCAGAGTCCCCAGATCAGCGAAGGCTGCAAAGTTTATGGGCCCATGGCTGTTCTGCACAAGAGTTTGTTCCCCAGAAGCCTATACTATGTTCTGAGCAGCTATGAACACAAAAGACCAACTTCTTTGATACCTATACAATCTGTTCACATGTATCACATTTCCTCTTATTACACTAAACAACTTGCATTTGGGGCACTACCCTCACTTTGCATATAAAGCTTCCTACAAAATGACTTGGCTCTGACAATTCAGGGCTCCCCAGCACCACGTACCTGCATTTCAAAACAAACGTGAGGGTTGAAACATGGGGAAGAAGCATCAGCTTCACCTGGGTGATCCTGGCATTTCATACGGTTGATGCTTCACCAAAGAACCACAGAGCTGCCTCTGCACAGGAGGCCACTGGGCAGCTGGAGACCTCACAATACTCTCTGGTGCCTGGAAAGGTAATAGACATTTGACAAACACGTCACCAAATATGAGCTATTTAACATTAAACAAAGCACTATGCAAGAGATGATGAGTGACTAAAATGAGTAGCACTTAAGCAGGGTGATTGCTGAGAGAGAAGCTGGAGGAATACTGAAGCTTGGGGGAAGAGCAGCAGACTAAAGAGAAAGGATTATTTTAAGGACACATGAAAATAAGTTTATCAATCAGGATATAAAAAGATGCCTTTAAGATAGGCTCAAAATGGGAGATTTGCTACGAGGAAGCAATATTCTGCTACCGTATCTCTTGAGCAGCAGCGAGGTCTGACCCTGCTCCCTGCCACTCTCCATGCCAATAAACTCACACGTGGGACTGACCGAACAATGTTAACTCTAAAGGAACATTCGCGGGCCATGCAAAAAACTCAGAGTAGCATCTTTATTTGGAGAGCTGTCACCATGAGCCAAATCACAACAGAGTTCCATTAATTCTAGTCCTCAAGAGTCATCAGCATCGTAATTTTTGAAAGATGCAAGAAAATCATAATAAATGGTTGCAGAGTAACTTCTCTGCACTCCAACACTCTTCCCTCCCTATGCAGGATGGCTTCTTTCCTAGTTTTCCCCCAGCACAACGCTCCCAAAACACTAAGGCACCACTGTTTTACTGCACTCATATTGCTGCAGTACCAGGACATCCAGAATCGGTCTCAGACCACTTTCCCATGCTCAGCAGGAGGGTCCACATAAGGAAAGCTGTGGATTTCTTTTCCCCAGCAAGAAAGTCAGTGTGTTCTGCTGAGCATGTCCTCAGCTGGGATGAAGAAAAAGCACAAGTTTTACAGTTACAAACACTGCTTCCAGAACAGCAAAACAAGCCAACTATCCCTGACTGAATTTGAATGGTCACAACTATTGCATTCAGTTTTAAAACACAGAGCCACCTTCTCTCTCAATTTTACCTTTGGATTTGTTGGACCTGGTGCTGAGCAGATGTCTTGCTCACAGCGCCCTTCGCGTCGCTGATGCTCGTGGATGCTTGGAGCAGCAGCGCATCGTTATCAATGAACTTGCCAGGAAAGTTGAGTGCATGGAGCAATCAGAAACCTAGAAAAACAATAAGTTACAGGACTGAATCCCCTCAGCTTTTCACGGGCGATCACAACACCTTTCACTGCAGCCCAGCAGGGTCCTGCTCCTCCCAAGGGGTCAGGCTCCCAGGGACCCTGAATCCAAACAGCCTGAAAGGGCTCGTCCTACCGCCTATAAAACTTTTAATTGTCGTGGTGAATCAATGTATTTACACACAAATTCTGCTGGCAAGAGAATTAATGTGATGCTCCTTTCTCTTACTTGTAAATGTTGAAGATATCCATTTGGGAAGCCAAAAAAAGACCAAACAAAAAGCTTTGTGGTCTCATAGACAGCTTAAGGAAGAGAATTCCTTGAAATAAACCTTTTTTAAAATGGCTGTGGGAATAAAATATGTAAAATCAGTAAAGGTATTATTTGCTCCTATTATCTCCAACAAATTACTCAGGGAAATGACACTATTTTTCATTTTTAAAACATTTTGGATCTGATAATTGGAAATGAAAGTAACAGGTCATTTAAAATGGCAGTTATTACAAGTATATGAAAGAAGTAAAAACAAGATATCAAGTATAATGATGCCTGATATTTATTTTATTATCCGTTATGGCACTAACCTGCCTCTTTGTTCTATAACAATATTAAAAAAGTATATACATAAAATAATGGATGTTGCAAAGGATTAAAAATTACTATAAGCACAAAAGCAGGATTAAAGTAGCATTTAACTTTACATCGTGTATTTATATTTAACTAATACGCTGCATCCAGGAGGGACTGAGACATGTCAATATAGAGAAAACATAACAGAATTACTGAGTTATATAAAAGGCAGCACATGGTTCAGATTTTACATGCTTTATTTCAGCAAAACTTTATGCAAACAAGACATTTTATACAGAAAGTCCCTCAGATTTCACAGCCTTTTGGACCCAGTCTCAAGAATTCCGCGTTATTCCTATGACTGTTTTTGCCACTTACCCCTCGTGCTGGAATACTGTGACATTCCCGGTGGAGGGGAGGCCCCGCTCGCGGTGACGCCGCTCCGCGTGGCTGTCACCTCCTTGTCCCTCCGTCTCGAGGTGACACCTCAGGTGTCCCTCAAGGGCAGTGGGAAGTCGTGCTGAGACAGCGCTGCTTTTTGTGACACTTACGGTTTTCTGTGGGTTTAATGCAGGTCCTTGTGTCCCGGCACAATCAGAGTAGGAAATTCATCATCGTTAAATGGGCTTTAAGAAGTAATTATGCTCATATTCGAGCAAAACAGCCTTTGTGAATTTAATTAATAAAATAGAATAAAATCCCAAAGGAGGAATTTTCTTCCAAATGACTTGCATAAAATAGGTAAAACTTCTACTTCTCTCCACTAGTATGAGAAAATATTTGATCTCCATCCTAGCGCACAAATATTTTTGCTGCACTTTTTTCCCCCTCAGCCTCTCCCACACAACTGCAGAGTGTGCATTAATTTTGCCATCGAGCTTGAGCATGAAAATAATAATGCAAAAATATTGCATCCCCACAGAAAATCAGCATGCTGGTATGAACTGAGGCAGCATGGGGAATGCAGCACAGGACTGAAAATGAAGTATTGTTAAGTTGAGTAGACAAGAGCTGTGCTTTCCAAATGGTGTTTAGTACCTGCACGACGTATCCGAGCGATGCATCCGTGCAAACAGCCCGTGTTCCAGTAGGGAAACACGTCGTGGGGATGTGTGATCAGGTAGATGCCGGGTGGGTGCCCTGTGCATTCCTGCTGACTCTCCACTCCGGAGCGCTCTCATTCCCGCCGTGTCCCCCTGCACATGCACCAGAGATGGGAAATCAGCAAAGCAGCAACTGGGAAATCAGCAAAGCAGCAAGCTGAGCAGTACAGATTGCTAAAAATTATTTAATACTGGCAAGGTGATCTAGCCTCCCCCGGTAATACTGTCAATTAAGTGTATGAAATTAATATTAATTATCGATAATGAATTGATGGCAAACGTAATAATGAATAGAGAAAATAAGAAAGAGCACGGTTACGATGCAAAAAATGTTGGCTGTGATTGAATGTTTCCGCTCCGAAATCTGTTTTGGTTGCATTAGGAAGTGCATTCATAACTAAATTTTCTTAATATTTTAGTTGCAAATCAGCCTAAATAGGCTAGGAAAGGCCAGGGAGCAAATGTGTACACTGAGATCTGCTGGATCCAAGAAGTTACACTCATTTCAAAAAGGCAAATCAGAAAGAGACCTCGCAGAAAGAGTCAGCAAAACCCTTCATCTCACAAGCAGAGGAAACTGGCAGCACTTGGAGAACATTTTAACAAGAGATATTTTAACAGTGAAATATCACTCCTGGCCCATGCTAATATGCTTATACCTACTGACAGATTTTTGTTCTCATGTTTGGAAAAAAAAGCCCAAAGGAAGAGGCAACTGCGCTCTATAAACAAACAAGTATTACCCTCTAATAGAGGATTCATGATTAATAAACTACAACTCATGTTTTTAATCAATTTTTGAGTTCATTTCTGCACGCAAGTTGGAATAGTTGATGGTTGCTAATGTATGAGTAGCCCTGATTTTTTGAACACGGGAAATGGAGTGAAGTTTTGGGGAATCTGGCTTTAAAAGCCTGAACAAAACATTTTCGGGGTCTTGTTAGTGTCACACTGCAAAGAGCAGAGAAAGACACAGAGTCAAAGCAAGTTCCTGCAGGAAGCCCAGTCACCAAACAAGGGCTGAACACCACACACCAACACGGGCAGAAGAAATAAGGCAAAAAGGTCAAAAGTGAAGTAAGAGAATGGCAAAAATCTCCTTGAAAGGTGGAAAACAACTGCAGAAGCTTTAAAAGCTGCTTTGGTTCAAGAAATGGAAGAAAAAGAGAACTCTCCCTAAAATATAAGATACAGCTGGGGTCTGGGATATGAGAGCCTGGAGCCCCCAGACTAAGGAATCAGGGAAGAAATATGGATTTGAGATGGGAGGTGGTAGATGGGAATAGGAGATGTTAGGGACAACAGTCAAAAAAGGGATACAAGCAGCTGCTCTTTTCATTTGGCTGGGGTTTTAATCTGTGTGCAGTGAGTAAAGAATGAATATTAAACACTATTTGTTTTTCCAAAGGAAAAGGAAGATTTCAGGGAGCTGGAAGGACCTGCGTGTACCAGAGAAGTTTCTATTTGTCAACATTTACCAAGAGTAACATGACTAAAGGTACAGCTGGTAAAACAGAGCAGAGACCCATTCGCACACAATCGCATGGTCTTTGCCAAATAACACCAGCTGGTGGTAACTGAAGATTTTACTTTCTTCTGGAAAAAAATAAGAGTAAGATCGAAAATAATGGTGATCTGACACTACGGACATCTGATTTTACTGTAAATCAGAGCTCTGACTTCCTAGGGAGCTTCTTTTCAAAGCACATATCCTACTGTCACTCCAGCACATTCTCCCCTGGAAAAACTGGGTCCTGAGAGCACAGCCAGCCACTTGAAAGTAAGAGAATAAAATAGCTTTTTTTATTATTTTTATTTTTTAAACCTAACCCATTTCAGGTTCAAAGAAGTTGCTTTGAATTGTCAGAAATTAACACTCAATCATAGATTCCAAAATTTACAATTACAGGACAAATTTAAATGAGAAACATTAGGCTGTAAACATTTATTTACCTAATTCCCTACCAAATGTTTAGGCTTGCTCTCTGCAAAGGGTTCTTCTGCATGAGCTCTCTGGGTCTTACCAGCAGGTTGGGCAGCCTGGTGCCTCTAGAGGAAGCTGTGACCTAACTTGGGCTTTTTTAAGTAACATAGAAGGCATTTTGGCATTAAGACCAATGTGGAGCTTAGGAAACAGCTGAATGAGGTTAGCTCAAAGCCATTCCACAACATGAAAAGCTGTTTCCTAATACAAGTCCTTGTACAAAAATACAGTTCCTTTCTTGAAGGACATCAGCTCTTCAATTTGCATGCAGGAATTTCCAAAACCTGCAATTTCATAATCAGCATTATTACTTTTAAAGGCCTGCTGCATATGTTGCCTTCCACTTAGCTGCCAAAGAGAGACGTCTGAAGGTGGTGAACATAAAACCCTGAGCACTTCTGGAGGCTGGGATGCAATCGTGTAACTTGGGATCCAATCCTGACTAAGGCAAAAAGCTTTTCAGTTTAAAAATTAGATAATATTAATGGGACTTATAATAAAAAATACAGTCAGCCCATACAATTTCAGGATTGCCATCTCACTATAATGCTACTTAGAGACTGTGTTAGACGCTGCTACACAGGACAAGTCAAGGGCTTGGCCAGTAGTGATCCCAAAGGCCTGCTGTCTCCAGCACTCTTGAAGGACTCATATCTCTCAGCAGCTGCATGCTCCAGTGATGCCACACAACCTGCACCCTTTGGGTTTTACAGTTTTTAGAGCAATGTATTAAATGATGAACCGATTATGTTAGTTTAGGTGCATAAATATCATTAATGAGACAAGCATGGTTAGTCTTCACAGGATTTATAGAAAGAATGAATGCCAACAGAAGCCCAGACTTGCTCTTACCTTCACCCAGCACCGAGCCAGACTCTTCATTCTCAAGTTGTAGATGAAATGGAGAACCTTCCTGCACCACATTTCTGCTTGAAATGCATAAAAGAAGAAAGAGTAAGTTCTCTGGAGAGCTTAAGCTTTTCAGCACCCTCAGTGTGAATCATGGATTTACATTGCCACAAAGTTGGACTTCGTGGTTGGCTCAGCTCTGGGGGAAGCTGCTGCACCAAAACCAGCTTTCAGGAAGGGAAATAATTCTCCCAAGTGATGGGAATGGAGATGGTTTAAAAAGAGGAGCCCTCCTGCAGCTCTGCAGTGCGGATTCAGATGAAGCCCTGGCTCTCAGGAGCTGATCTGTGGGGCTCTGCCCATCCTCCCACCCGCCCCACAAACAAGGTGTTTAAGGCCACTTAGTCAGACAAAGATAGATCCTTAGGGATGCCGAGCCCGCCAAGGTGCCCATTCCTGCAAACTGCTCGGCCTTGTTTAAGAAGAACAGGAAGGCAAACTGAAGGGTATCAAACTCACGTGAATCACACAGTAGAGAAATACAGGTAAATTACGTGTACTATTTTCGTTTTGTTATTAGGGCGTTTTACAGGGAGAACCAAGTAAAATACATTTTAAATTTAGGCATGAAGTTACTTTAAAAGTAGTCACCAAAATGACTTAAAAATTTAGGCTAGAAATTGAGTAGGAATGATTAAGTGGTGAAATTAGAAATTGAGATAGTAAGACTATTGTGTTGGCATTTGAACAGGAGAACCTAGGCAAGCAGTGATGCCACTGGGGAAAAAAATATATATATATATATTTCACTAATGAATAACGAACTCCTTACTTTTCGACTCCTTCACAAAACATTGTCCTCCTGGCCAAGACTGGCTCTCTGTGCTGATACATCTCTGTGCATTGCAAACAGCACAGGCTTTGCAGGTTCCTGTCAGAATTATTGGGTGGAAAGGTTTTGTTTCAGTCATTTCCATTCCTCTCCCCACCATACATAGGAGCATTGCAACAGCTCACACTTAGGCTCAGCTCTGTACAGAAACTATTTCTCCATTAGGCTTGTCAAAAATGCAAGTGTTTTAGTAGCCACATTTATACAGTGTGAAAGAGAACAGCCATAAACACCTCTACGGAATTCAGCTTTTATTACCCAGATCACAAAGCAAGAAATTCTAGGCGTTAATAACAAAAACGTGAGCGCTGGGCTCGCTTTGCAGAGCAGGGGCTCAGCACACTCTGTGCCATGGGCTCCCTCTGTTGTTCACTCAGAGCCAGGCTGCACCCAGCACTGCAGAGAGCAGCAAAGGGCATTCCTCCCTCTCTTTTACTTTCAAAATGTGTATGTTTTTCAAGAAAATTTGATTCAACATTTAAAAAATATATTATGTATTTCTGAGCATCAAAATGAAGCGAGCATTAAAGCCAAAGGAAAAAAAAACCTACCATTTTACCAGCTACATGGACCAGTTTTACTGAATCTGTTTCAAGAATCAGAAGCTTCCAACAGAAATTAGTTTGCACGTTAAAAGTGACCAAGATACTTCAGCATTTACGTGGGATTAAGGGAAAGTGATTCCAAATAATATGGGTGCTTTGAGATTAAATTATTTTTAAAGTAGATTGATTGTAGTTTTTTTTAATAGCCTGAAGCCATTAGTAGCTCACACCACATGGAACAAAAGGGGGAGAAAAAAACAGGCCTTCAACTGGTGCAAACTGTCAAGGTTTGAATGTAAAGGAATTGGGACCATTTATACTTAATAAAGGTCTGCTCTGGAGTCCTGTTCAAAAGTAACCTGAATCCCTTCTCTTTAAGGAGCAGAACTGTCTGAATGTCATTCACGTTGCCCTTTATTTTTATCCGCTAGACAAACAGAATGAATGATCACATTTATGCTGGGGATGGAAAGCAGACCCCACAGGCTATAATGCAGGGAAAAGGACTCTGTCTACGCAGCAAGTTAATACTTGAAAAGGTGAATGAAAGACTTTTGCAAAGAGGAAAGATCCCCGCAGGACCCTTCCTAATTCTGAGCTCTTCAGTTAAATTAGCCTTGCTGATCCATAGACAGGTGCGAGTTCAAATGAAAAAAATCATCAGTTTTGTGTCATTTAATCCATAAGGTACAGCAATACCCCTCGTTAGTGAAGAACTGGAAGGAGGGAGCAAACACCAATCCCTTATTCTCTTGGCAAATGGATGGGTTTGCAGAGGAAAAGCACCCATCAGTGAGAAATCACTCTTGGCTGATAAGAAAAGCCCTTGTTGCTCTCGTGGAGCACCCTGAAATGACCAGAGGATAAAGCAGAACCTGCAGCCAAAACCAGCAACAGCCACAGCTGTAACCTGGCCTAGACCAGACAACAGCCGAGATGGCACGGTGACTATTTCACTCGGAAATAGGACATAAAAAGAGACTACACTAGAAATAAGGACAACAGTCTTTTATATAGCGAGTTAAAACACCATGGGACCTAGGCAGTGATTTATACCCAGTGTGCCCAAACTGCTAGATAGCTTTTATGCCAATGTTGTGGCATGCTATACATTTTTTCCACAATAAACTACATGAGAAAGACGGGTTTGGTTGCAGGAAGTGATGAGGGGCAGTGTAAACGATTCTTTTCCTTTTCAGGAAAAAAAAACGAAGCACTCCCATCATTTCACATGGCTGATATAAGGCTTCAGTTTTATTCCCAGTAATATAATATTTTGTCCTTACGTGACCCTTCCCTTCCTGTTTGGAAAGGAATAAATAATTTTCCTTACTTTCTGCCAGGAAATGCAGCTCCTGAGTGAGGTGAGACGGACTGTGGCCAGGCTGCACCCCAGGCCAGCTGTGGAGCCAGAAGCACAACTGGATCTCCGGACTGCCAGGACCTGGACCCTATTAAACATTAATGATTAATTAGCAATTACATGTTCAAAGCAAAGTATAAACATATATCTGCACCAGCCCATCGAAGTTGTAATGGTGATGCCCTTCAAAAGCCATTTCCTTTCCTTTCAGAGGGGCATCTCCAGTGGATGGCACCAAGAAGCACAGTCTGAACTGCCACCTCTCATGCTGTAAAGCACAAAGCACAGTAGCTCTTGTGTCACCAGTAGCACCAGCGACTGACAAGGAAGGCTAAATAATGGGAGTTAAAAACAAAACAAATCCCCAAGCCTCAACCCTTCTAGGATTCTGCAGCAGTCGTATATGATTTCAATTATGGAAATATAAACTGCCGTGATAGCCACATGGATAAACTGTTTGAAAAAGCAAATCATTCATACCAGAATTAATTGTTCTTTGGAACACCAGAAAACTCTGAACAGCTGTGAAAAATGTTCACAGTGAAATGTGAGTCTCGTTGAGGTTAATCTGGGTTTAAGTTTCTTTACAGAAATTAAAATGGAGTTCAGATGAGCCACAAGCCCATGAAATCCACTTGTTTCTCATGCCTGCAGTTGCCTGCAAAAGAACAGCAGATGCTCTGGCTGTCAGTGCCCTCTCTCCTTCCCCACTCCCCTCTTTTCCCTCCACACTCCCCACCCCAAAAAAATTAATAATAATTAAAAAAACCCTAAAACAACCCCAAACCCTCCTGGTCTATTTACCCAAAGTCCTAGGATTTCCCTCCTTTTACCAATGGTGTCTTCTAGGGCTTGGCTAGCAGAACATCTCATTCATGCTGGGCCAAGTTCTTACACCACACAAATCACGTAGACAAACAGTTGGAGGAATAGATGCATATCTGGGGATAAAAAAAAAAAAAAAAAAAAAAAAAAAAAAAAAAAAAAAAAAGGAAAAACAATCTACATTCTTCTACCACAGATATTTCCAAAGCTGGAATAGCATAGCAAATTGTGTTCAAGGTTGCTTGTGGGATGGCTATGAGAGGGAAAGAAGACCTTATCCCTGTTTCCAAGGGCTTCTTTCGGAGCCTGGGAGCTCGAGAAGCGCTGTGCAATCTGCTAGCCCAGAGTGCACAACCCAAACCCTGCAGAAGCCAAAACTGTAAGTACCAGTCTCATTACTTGACAAGAACAAGGGATCACTCAGGCTCAGATGAGCATCCCGGGGAAAAACCTGGCAAGATAACGTAAGCTGTATTGATTAAGCACAGAAAATACCACAGTAATATCTTTATTCCTTCTTCTCTCAAGGTGAAGTTTAGGTTTTGAGACTGTGACAAGGAAGCACGTGAGTGTAAAAGGCACTGGGAATATAAAGTTGTCACTGTGGCTTAGATTATCAATCATAGCAACTTTTCATCATGTTTTTGCCACATCCCAGCACAGACTGGGGCCACAGTGGCTGCTGCAGGAGGTCCCAGAAGGTTCTCCTGCCTGTGGCTTTTGCACATATATGTGGCTTGGACAAGACCAAACCCCCTCCAAAGAGGAAAACCTGGAGATCTTGTCCCCAAACAGGTTTGCAGTCCCTATAGGTTGGACACATGAACGAGTGACGTATTAGGAGTATCCATGTAGCCGGCAAGGTCGGCATTATCATGGAATCATATGCGGGTACATGCTAAGATTTTTGGTAAAGCATAAATCACAGGAACTACTAAGGAAACAGACTATGCATGATTTTAAGCTGCAGTTGAAAGCTGCTTGCTTTCTTGAAAGCTGAAATTGGAATTAAGCTTTGTGCCTGATCTCTGTGCAAGGACAACTTTTAAGCATAAAACATGAGTATTTTGACCTCGAAAAGATAAAATATTCACACTAAAAAATCACAAATAGAAAATTCACCAAGATTGCCTTAGTGAAGCACAAAGAAAGAAAGTTTAGCTGAGGAGAACAAAACAACCCATAAACGTAGCTACCTTACATCCAGGAGGAAAGCTGAAAACATACCCAGCAGTGGTAACGTCCTTAGGAGATTTATTCCTGTCTGCAGATCGCATCAGGGTATTGCAAGTGCTACACCTGTATCACCTGCCCATGGAGTTTCAATCTCCGGGATGACTTTCTGCAATGTAATTTATTTTGCAGTGTCCCACAGCCCTGAAGGTGCTGGGGGTGAAGGGGATAAGTGCTCTTCCCAAAGCAGGGCTCACCTACAGAAGGTCTGCACAACACTGTTTGGAAACGACACCCACACAGCAGCTCAGCAACTTGGATATCATCGCTTCCCTTAACTCTTAATCCTTTGCAAGTAACAGTGCCAACTTACAGCAGTCTGCTACAGTGTGAAGCATTTATTTGCATGCCACATCAAGCTAGAAAGGTAGATTGTGCACATGTGAGGGCACAAAAGTTGCAAATTATTTATTAAGAAACATAACTTTGCAAAGGCTTAGCCAGACACCTTTGATGTTTTTGAAGAGCCCAGTCTAAGCTCGTTTTTGGAATAAAGCAGCCAGCTCAATGATATCTTCATTTCTTGAAGACAGTTGTTCAGTCGCTTTTCTATACTGTATGTTCCGCATTAAGTCATTATCTATGCTGTTCACTCCATTAATTCTGCTAGTTTTATTAGCAAAGTTCTGCTGCCTGGTCCTGTAGCAATGACAAGCATTTCTAAAAGCTAATCTGACAGATAATGACTCCATTAAGTGTTGAATACTAATTGGTTTACATCAGGGGCCTGAAATTAATTGATGTAAATAAATTAGCACCTGAGCATGCATCACCCCAGCTTTGGATTTTCCTAAATACCAATGATTTTTAAAGCTTGTATCTTCAGCAAAATGCAATGGCATATAAACAGACAGGATGAGTAATTAAAATGTGGCAACAAAATAAGACTATCAAGACGAGCTTAACAAAGATTGTTTACCAATTGATGGAAAGGGTAGTGTCTGCCTGTACAGTCTGTTTACACTGTTATGACTTGTACAAAAGCTACTTTTTGACAGTTTCCAAAAGATATAATTATCATTAGCATTAATAATATCGAAGCTGACCCACACACCATTACTAAGATGTAGTAAAGATATGGGATATACAGTGAATATATGCTATTAATTGCAACAAACACTTCCCCTCAAAAGTCAAGGCTGTAAGTCATCAAATCTTCAAGGAATTAACAAAAGTTATTGTGTTTTAGAAGGAGCAAATCTCATTACAGAGGGGATTTGTCATTAGAATGACACAAATAATGACTTATTTCTAAAGCTTAGCTGTCCTGAGGCATCCGAGAGCATATGCATATGTATTTTAACTATTTCCAAAGCAGCTCATAGGTTGAAAGGCACCAGCAAACAGGGCTGACTTCCAGCTGCTGAAATGCTACATGCACTTTCACTCTTCTAAAGAAAATAAAATCCACTATAAAGCAATAAAACCCCGTGGAGAAGCCGTGTGTCTTGGGAAGGCAGATTTTACTCGGAGCAGTAAAGCAAATTTAACATAAAGCAATATTTAGATGGCACGAGACGAGGCTGGGACGCGCTGCAGTGGCCGTGCGTGGCTCGCACTGAAGCCACTGGAGCCCTCCGAACGGTACCTGTTAGCTTCAGTAAGGTCTGGATCAGATTTCTAATTACTCACATAAATCACAGATCAGCTCCTCAGATTATTTTTCCATGCTCCAAAGAACATGACAGAGTTACCACCGCTATGGAAGCATTAAATGACTTAAAGCTGCCCTGCAAAGGATACCATCTAGATTTCCGGAGCCAAGCATCTTCTTCCTGGAGGACTGGAAAAAATGCGGTTCCCTGAAAAATAGCTGTCATAAAATCAGCTGTTTCTTGAGGGTAATACTCCAAATGATCCTGCTTCAAAGCTATCAATGAATTTTTAAAAAAAGGTAAAAAAGGACCAAAGCATGAGTAACATCTAAGCATAATGGAAATGGAGCTATTAGTCACTTAAAGCATGTAGTTTTGTAGTAGTTACTGTACATATGCTTAATGGGAACTCCAAAGAGGCAATGAATTAAGATTACCCTGCTGGGCGCTAAGTATTTCTTCATTAAATACTGATGAACAGGCAAAGAGCATCAGATTTGTTTATGTGGCTGATTTTCCCCCTTTTTTAATGGTCTCGTTTGGACAAATTGAGTTGATCATCGTTACGCTCATGAAGGAGGTGTACAAAAAGAGTGTGTTTGTTTTCAGTGGAAGAAACACAAATATGTAACAACAGGAAAGTCAACAGCACAAACTATGCATAATCACAGCAGAAGTGTTTTGGCCACACCATGCTGCCAGAAACAGCAATTTCGAGCATGAGCACCATGGCAAAGCACCTCCACGCAATGATACAAGACCCCATGGTTGATAGGCCTGGGCACATCCTACACTGGGCAATTCCTCTTGGGAAGATATAAGGAG
>JAVCKT010005618.1:0-40921 GCA_032273925.1 Rhynchotus rufescens | reverse complement strand
TTTTTTTTTTTTTTTTTTTTTTTTTTTTTTTTTTTTTAATAATATTATTCTAAGCTGGCATGAAAAGTGATTATCCGCGCTGTGATTGGTCCAGTTATCTGACCCGGGGACTGCCAGGAGAAGACAATAGTTTTAGTCAAATTATTTGCCATGGTGACGCTGTCAATCAGGGGTAACCCGATCTGTTTTGAGGTGGCTCCCCGGCTCGCTTGACAGATTGCTCAGATCCACTCGAAGGCGGCCCTGCGAGCTGAGATATTAGCGGACGAGGGAGAAATTTCCAGCGTGATTGACGACGCAGACACCCGTGGGGAGCGGGGGGAGTCCCAGCCCGGCCCTATCGCCCCTCCCGGGCCCCGCCGCCAGGGCTGAAGCAGCAGGAAACCTTGGCCCTTGCAGAAAGTTTCTCTCCTAACGCGCCGCTTTCCCTGCTCCATCCTCGGCAGTCCCAGTAAAATCCGTCGGGGAGTTTTATGAGAAGGGGCCCCTGCGGTACAATAGGGACCTTGTTTGTGTCCCGGGATCCCATTACATGCTGGCCGTACCTGCCCGCCGGGATGAGCTGGGAAAGGGCGCAGACACCCGGGACCGGGGTGCAGTGGCCACCGCGCTGCTCCGCGGCGCGCCCACGCGCCCACGGGGCATTTGGCTCGAGCGTGTGGGCGTGGGGAGGGAGCACGAGAGAGCCGCAGACACTCCGCGTGGGCGAGCGGACCCGTCTCAGCCCCGTGCGCATGTTGCGCGGCGCTGCTCTAGTTTAGTGCCGCTGCGGGACGGGGACCCGTGTCCTGCGCTGTCCCGGTGTGCGCAAAGTCAAAGGTGGAGGAGGGAGATCATGCGGGCTGGAGATAAGTGTCCGTGGGAGGACCGCGAAGGGATGATACGAGTGGCTCAATAAGGTGCGAATAGGTGTCTGCAGACCCCTCTGAAAGAGCGCACACAGGGCTCCGGGGGGGAGAGGAACTCGAGAGAGGCTACAAGTGCCCAAGTGGAAGGCGGTTTGAGAGCTGCTTCGGATGTTCCTCATCTCCCGGCCTCAAACTCAGGCAATTTCATGGCCTTGAATGCTCTTTCTTTTCTTTCTTTTTTTTTTTTTTTTTTTTTTTTTTAAATATATATGTATAATTGAATGCGTCACCCTGCGCTCCAGGGACAGCGAGGAGTCGCGGGACGTAGAGCAGGGAAGTGGGAGGAAGCGGGAGGAGAAGGAAGGTGAGGGGAAGCGGAGCAGCTCCCGCACGTGTGGACCCGAGGCGTGTCTGCCGCATCTCCCCGCGTATCCCCGCGCGGACTGCGCTCCGGGGGCTCCGCATCCCTCTCTAATCTATCCGCGCTACCCCAAGTACTGAGGGAAAGAAGTGGCTCCCGCTTGGGCTTGCCAGGGAGAGGCTTGCTTTACAGGGCAGCCGAAAGGCAGCTCAAATTCGTTTGAAACACATTCGAGGACGAGTCGATGACTAGTTACTAAGCCTATTTTTTTTTTTCACGGATTTTTCCTCTCTCTTTTTGCAAAATGATCACTCGGCAACTTGATGTGTCGATGCTGACCGATTTCGGCAGGGTTTCTTTTTTTTTTAAAAAAAAAGGGTTCCCGTGTCCACGTTTCCCAGCGGGAGCTGCTTGCAGCTGCAGGAGACCCTCACGGGACGAGGGGGACGAGCAGCTTCACTCGCTCCTCGGAGCCAGCCCGACCCCCGGACTCTCTCCTCTTACAACAGTGCGAAAGACAAAAGATGTGGTGAGGGCTCGACTCAACCCCCCCGCCCCTGTGCTCGCACTCTCTGCCGCTGCACGTTTATTAGCCTTATACCTGACTCCGCTTCCTCTCCTTTAAAGCTCTTAACCACAGCAGTCGAGTCCGGATCGGAGCAGCAGTTGAGCCTAAGTGGCAAGGGAATGTCAAAACCTGTTGCGCGGACTGACTAGATCCGAGAAAGCCTCTTCTTTAACTCCCTAAAATGTGAGTACGGAAACGAAACGCTGCACCCTCCGTGGGCGATTTCACCCGCGCTGAGCGGGCTGCAGTTCGCGGCAGCGCCAGCTCCCTTTGCAGCTCCCTGGGAAGCGCCTCGCTTCCCTGCCCTACCGGGGGGCACCGGGTATCAGCTTGCTCCCGAGCGCGACTGCAAATTGGTGACATCTGGATCCAAAGTCTGAATAACAGCGCTTAGATTTCAGAGGGGAGGAAAAAAAATCCCCTGCGTGCTAAAAGAGCCAGGACTATCTGCAAAGCCACGGCACGGGGCGAGTGGAGTTGCAGTGAGTTGCGAAGGAATCAAATAGTCGGGCGAGGAGCTTCTTAGACACTTGCGGAAGAGCCCTTTCATTGCAGTAGTGTTTCACAGCAAGGGACACGAATCACCTGATAACGCTTGCCCCAAACCGATCGTATTATTAATATTGTTACTAATATTATTACTGCTATTTTTACCTGGCCACTGCCAGTCCCTCCGTAAGGACTTTACCTGGTCGGATAGGGTCGGAGCTTGCCCGGCCTCGCGGCTCCTACCCTGTCCGGGCTGAGTCCGGGCTCGCTCAGCGCATCTAACGCCCCGCGCAGCCATTGCCGACTACCCGTGCCAATGCTGTGAAATACGGGTGCATTAAAAGACTTTTTTTTTTTTTTTTTTTTTTTTTTTTCGTAATGCTCTTTTTATTAACCAGGGAAAAGATTGGCCGAGGGAAGAGTGGGGGGGGCCCGATCGAGTCCTTTTCTAGGAGCCTTTTGTTGCAGGTAACTAATTTGTGTCCGTAAATGAGTGCCAAGATAATGCCGCAGCTATCGGAAAATCTCCCTCTCAGCTCTGCCTTCCAGACAGAGTCCCTATGCGAGATGGAGGCCTGCGATATTTCTAGTAAAGGGAGTTACTGGTTCACCCAAACTCCTGCATTGCATTTTCTTTCTTTCCTCTCCTTTTTCTTTCCTTTTTTTTTTTTTTTTTTCTTTTAATCTTTATATAGATACACACACATATATAAACACACACATATATATCCAGACGCTCCTCATGTTACTTGGGACGTGCCACCTAAGAGAGTGGCAGGAGGCAAAGGGATCACTATTGACATCTCTTCTCAAACTTTCAAAAGACTAAAGAGGCGATCTTAATGCCCACCAGTGGCTTCTTTCTGTATAAGAAGGACAGAGGGGAGTAGGACCCTTTTATCGCTGGTAGTAGCGACCAAATGATAACCTCGCCACCTCCACATGCCAAGAAAATGCACATCTACCCCTAGATGCCCGCTACTGTCGCAAGCATCGCAGGAAGTGCATGGGACTGGCGAACAATTCCTTGCTGTAGTTTCTTTCTTTCTTTCTTTCTTTTACTTCTTTTTTTTTTTTCTCTTTTCTTTTCTCTTTTTTCCCCCTTTTTTTTTTCCCTTTAAAATCACCGAGCTTTAAAATGGACGAAAACCATTAACCTGCTTCCAATGCTTTCTTTTGAGAACGGCCTTTGCCATGATCCCGGACCTTCCTGCGCCACTCGCCCCCTTCCCCAGACCGAGATGTCTCTCAGTGTCCCAATCCAGTCCAAGCGCGTCCGAGATCCGCGGAGCTATTTTGCAGCCTGGAATCGGGGACATCTCCCTGCTCCCTGCCGCTTTTTTTTTTTTTTTTTTTTTTTTTAATCCATTTACTTACCTTGGCGTTTTCCCCAAAGCGGGGTCTGTCCCAGCACAGAGTGCGCGGAGAAGCACCACTAAGCCCTTGCTCCGAGATGAAAATGAAAACACGCGGTGGCTGCGACCGAGCCGAGTGGCAGCAGTTTGTGCCGCGGCGTGGGGCCAGGGCAGGCGCCGGGCCTCCCGAGGGGGCTCGCGCGCCGTGGGGAAGCACCGTGGGGCAGCGGTGCTCGAGGGGCCCAGGACGGCGGCGGGAAGAGCCCGGGGGAGCTGTTTTTGACGCTCTGGTTTCGGCGGTGGCTCCTTCCCTGCGCAGAGACGTTTCCAGGCGGGAAGGGGTCCCGGAGCTCGCAGGGTTCCCGGGGCATTTTCGAAGGAGATCCCGTGGATTAGGACACGAGGACCGGTGCGATACGGCTCCCCGCACCGGGCTCGCCTGCTGCCCCGCGCCTCCCCGTGCAGCGGGGACCCACGCAACCCCCTTGAGACGCGAGAGCCCCCCGAGTTCGCGTGGTCATTGTGATTAACCTTAGAGATATATTTTCCTTGCCTCACAATTTCGGACTGGAGGTGAAATGAGCCTTTTTTTTTTCTTTTCTTTTTTTCCTTTTCTTTCTATATGTATATATTTTTAAAATTATTTTTCTCACTTGCTCTCCAGTATCAGCACTGTCCCAGCCGGCCCCCTCAGCACCGATATTTATCGGGGTCCCAAAGCGAGCGGGACCAACCGCACGGTTGGCAGGGGACAGTCACCCCAAGGCGGCCCCAGGCCCGTCCCGCTCCGGCCCCAGCCGCCTCTGCCACCGCGGCAGAAGGGGGGACCCTCCCGGCAGCGGCCGCGCGCGGACAAGACAAGAGCGACAACAAAAGGCACATATGGTTAAAATAAGGAGGGAGCGCTTTCTGCCTTAGGGAATTGGCAATAACTAGCCAGAAAGGCCGGGCATCGAAGCCAAAGTTTCTGGTGGGCTTCTGCGGGACTGACAACTTAAATCACCCTACAAGCATCAATTTGACAATATTTGTAAACTTCTCGTTTCCAGGGACCTTCTTGATCAGAGATAGATCAGGCTGGTATGAGCTCGAGCCACGAAAGTCTTTTTAATATGTTTTTTCTTTCTTACTTTCTTCCTTTTTTTTTTTTCCTCCTTTCTCCTCTTCCGAGTTGATGAATAGCGATCAGATTTCTTTTAATGGCTGCCCCCTATTCTCACAGCCTCCCACAACTAACCCAAGAGCCTGTTTCCTCGACCTCGGTTAATTCCACTGATTATTCCAAGATGATGAGGAAAGTACGAAGATTGTTCACTGTTCCTACCGATTCGAGGCGCGTTTTTTTTTTTTTTTTTTTTTTTTTTTTCTTGTTACCATCTCCATCCCCAGCTTATGGGGATTTAGCCATGGAGTATTTTTAGGAACCGTCTGCTCTTCCTCTCCTTCTCCCTTCTCTTTTTCCCCAGACTGACGGTGTCTTTAAGGTCTTTGCCTCCCTTTACAGGGTCCGGCATGGGGTGAGGGGATCCCCTCCGAGCGGGACACTGCGGGATACGGGGCCAGGCCCGGCCAGGGTCCCCCCAGCGACACGGGACCCCGCAGGTGGGCGCTGGGACCGGGGAGATCGGGGTGGGAGGCAGATCCAGTCCCACAAATCTCACTAGAGGGCTCTAAAACTCAGCACGGGTCGTGCCGGGAAAGGCTCCATCCTCCCTTTGCCCCGTTCTTGCGGAGACAGCATCGGCTTGACGAAAAGTCCCCTCCCTCGGGTGCTGCAGGCGGTGTCTCACCGAGCTCTTCCTCATGACCATTCCCGGTCTTCTTAATGATTACCACGTCCTGTCTAGCCCTGCATACCAGCGAGCAGGGCTGATGCTCTTCTGCACTCCAACAACATGGGAAGGGCCTGGGGGTCCCACTCTGCTCTGCAGCCATTGCGTGGGATCCATCCCTAAAACAACCCAAATTCCCTTTTTCACAGCAGGCTCCAGAAAGAGGTCTCTTCCAAGAGTTGGGGAGCAAACAACACGTTTGGATATGCATTTTTTTTTTCTGCTGCTATAGAAAGATCCTGCACAAATCCTTCCAATCTGTGAAATAAATTATGCCCATAAGCAGACTCGTTGTTCAAATTCAGCAGCACTGAGGCAAGTTCAAATGCAGTGTCCTATAAGCACATAATACAGAGACATCAGTGTCTAAGAACAAGTAGATTTAGTTCAAATCTGTTTTGGTTTGTATTTTATTTCCTTTCAAACACATTCTCTAATTTGCTGTTGGAATTAAATAAAGAATAAATCACGGTGCATTAATTAAAAAAAACTAGATACAAGGGAAACTTCATAAAGTTTGAGAATATATTTGGTTTGTTTTATCTCACAAGGCGTTTGGAATAAATATTCATCATGAAATTATTGACAGAAATTAGGAAGTGTAATTTAATTTATTTGTCATGCTCTCTAATTCTTTCAACAGGTTTGCATAAAGATTAAGACTAAATGAAAAGATGTGTAATATTTATATTGTTCAGACATTTTAAAAGCATTTTAGAGCTGATAAACTTTCCAGTGGAAAATTGGCTATTTCTGATCTTGTGACAACATTATATTTTCTTCTGTGAAGCATTTCAACCTGTTCTTCCTTGGGTTAATTCTGGCTCTATACTTTGATGTCTTCTTCCCTTTATCATGTAGCTCCTTAAATCAGCTCAAGTTCACCATGGACCATTTAATTCCCAGGAAAACCATATAATTAAACAGAACTGGTATCCTATTTCATTTTGTCCCTTTTAATATTTCTTTTTTCTTTTGTCAGCAGTTTTATCCTCCTTACAAACAGGGTCTTTATGTTAGATTAGGACTGACTCCATTGCTTATTTAGCATGCAGAAATGTTCAGTCCAGTGAACACTGAATTATTTACAAGCAGTTAAGCCCCTTCAGCCACCCAGATACAACTTTGGCTGCGCTGACTCTAAGATGATGCCTGGGGGTGTCACACACACCAGGGGTCATTCCTGAGCCACAGCCTATGGATAGATTGCACTTGCCTTGGCTCCTTGCATACTACACTATCCTAGTCCTCCAACACCAACCCAGAAGTTTTTGCACTTCCAGGTATCTTTCCATGCCCTCTGTCCACGCTCTCACTCATCTCCATGTTGTGAAAAACATCTCTTGAACAGTCTACAGGGTAATATTTCCATTATCTATGATATGCAGAACTAAAAAGCCACAAAAACAAATAACTTTTTGGACCACCGAGGCACCACTTGTGACCCAAAGAGACACAGAATTAACCGTCACTTAGCCTCAGGACCAGAGGATAGTTCCCAACCATGTTTTACCTGGCAACAAGGACAAAGTTTAAGTGTCTTTGCAAGAAGGGACCTAGTTTTTACCTTCTTTTTGACATTCCCTACTTCTTCATCCTTTTATAGCAGGGCTTTTTCCGTGCTTAAATACCATTTCTAGTTGTTTCCTTCTCCACACAAGTTACTGAGGAAGCCAAGATATTTGGCCTAGGGCTAAGGAGTTCACTATGTGACCCACAGCTGCAAAGCATGAGATTGTTGTGAATCTGCCTCTCATTATTTTTTTGTATCTGGTACCTTGCAGGGACAGAAAATAATCAAGAAAATATTTTTAAAATAATATACATATATCTAAAATTATTTAGGGATGGCTAATTTTTTAATTAGCTTTTGTTTAATTTTACTTCTGGGAAAAAAAATGAAATTATTATTTGTTTAAATTTAATCCCCTTCTTAAGCAGGAGGATAACCACATCACAGTAACACAACCCTCATTTATAAGGTCCTGTTCCCTTTAGCTGCATATGAGTTGTAGTAGGAGAAAGAAAAAGACCACAAGACAATCTGGACAAATCCCAGGGAGAGTTTTACACAAGAAAAGACATTTTTCCTGAACAGCATTCTGAAAATAATACAGTTGCGGATGAGGGCGATGTGTTCGTGTTTATTTTCAAGTGGAAGGAGGTTGGCAGCAGCTTTTGGCACACATCGAAGGAGTCTGGGAACTGGGCCTTGCAGTGATCATAAAGAAGTGAGCTTCGATTTCCAAGAAGAGAAGAAATAGAGACAAGAGTTGTAATTGTGTGAGCTACATGAGTTACGATGTGGAAGCTATAGTGTAATGGGAATGTTTAATGTACATAGGGGAAGGAAAAGTGTTCTGTGTGAAACAGGGCACTTGAGTTGCAGCTGGCATCGGTAAATGAGCTGCATTTACCAATTTACCAATACCAAATGATTGGTATGAACTCAACAAGAAGAGAACTGTGCCCGAGGATGGCTCTCTCATCCTACTGAGCTGCTTTCTGAGACATTCAATGGAACCATTAGTTTTAAAGAGGAAAGGTGCAAAGATTAAACAAAGACCACAAAACAAAAGCACAGAACAAAGTCCCAGCAAATTCCCAGAAGAGATGCTACATCCAACCCAGGGATTGCAGGAGGTGAGCACAAACTGAGTACAGGGATCTCTAAAAGTCTTCAGCTAGGTGAGAGCCTCCTGGGGAGATGGAATAGGGTAAATTTTGTCTATAATACATCTATAGACTTGGCACATTTGCCAAAATTGTGAGGAGGCCGCATGATGGAAAAAGCCTTCAGCTAGGAAGCAGCAAGAGAACCGCTGCGATCACCTTCAGGTCCTCTGTGACCTTGGGCTACAGATAAGGAGGAGGGAACTCAGGAGCTCTTCCTATCTGCACATAATCATTTTTTTTTAAGGCAACAGAAGTAGATTTTCCTCCTGCTCAAGAAGGTCCAGCAAATCCCTACTGGTTCAATAAGCCACAAACAAGAAACATGCAAAGTAATGTACATGAACTGTTTCTAGGTATTTTTAGGGGGGTTGTTTTTTTTGCCTGACATTCATAAAGAGTATAAAGATACTCTTATATATATATATATTTCTTTTCCTTTGGTAAGTCTTGGTGCTAAAGAAGAGGTCTACTTCTAAAACGATTTTGTGAATACCAGTCTTGTTAAATCCTTTATGTTTAGCATCACTAACCTCATAGCACATATCTAGAAGATGGAAAAGCCTTCTGCCAAGGCTTTGCTTAGCTGTGTAATAGGGGATTTACCCTAAATCACATACATTAAAGGAGAG
The DNA here is from genome assembly GCA_032273925.1 of Rhynchotus rufescens. Taxonomy (NCBI): domain Eukaryota; kingdom Metazoa; phylum Chordata; class Aves; order Tinamiformes; family Tinamidae; genus Rhynchotus; species Rhynchotus rufescens. The sequence continues at coordinate 32,163 of JAVCKT010005618.1, read as the reverse complement.
AATCCCAACAATTCTGTGAGCTTTGGATTGGAAATATGAAGTAGTTGAAAGAATAAGATGAATTAGGATTTGACATGAAATAACAAATAGAAGGGGAGGCAAAACTGAGTTCTTTCAGCAGTGCTGAAGACTTTCCCTCTGGCATCTTGAAATTAGGCAGCTGGCACACCGAGTGGCACAGATCTTGGCTACGTTATAAGAGTAACATTTTCACAAAGATGAATTGTTCCTGAGTAATGCACAAACACTTTTTTCTTCAGTGCCAGGCAGGCATTTTAGGAAGACTGGTCACATTACTATTAATTATAACCACTTCTAAATTGTGCAATTCCTTGGGGACAAGAAGATAAGCATTAATCTCTCTGATTATGTCTCCTGGAGTACTCTAAAACACTAAAAAGGTGTAGGATCTAGTTCCTAGTGTATATTTCATTTCAGCTACTCTTTAAAGACTGCAGAGGTGTTGAGATATGTTTGATAGTATGTAACCTTCAACATTAAAGCAGATGTACATCATTCTTCTCCTTTTGAAAATACTTATTTTGATCTCTGGAGACTCATAATATGATCCCTGCTCAGTCATTTTCAGCATAAAGGGAACTTCTCCAAGGTATTACAGAATCAGCAGTATTTAGATGATCATTACACAGAGAGTTTGATGAAGTAGGCACTTTTCCAACCATATGTTAAATAAACAGCTAGTTATTGTTTGCTATGTGGTGATACAGGCTGAATACTGATACTCTGCTGCTGAATAATATGATGTCATGTTAAGACTTGAATTATTTCCTTATATAGTCCTCAAGAAATAAGATATTTTTTTTGCCCACGTCTGAAAATTCATAGGCAAATATGCAACCAACCAAATCTTACACAGATGCTAACACCCAGATGTGTGTTTGTGGAAGTAATCTATAGCTAGCAGAGCTCTTGGATAGAGAAATCCTGTAAAAATACAGATTAGGCACACATAAGTTAAATATATCTAACCTGCCAAGAATTTATAGCTTTATGAAATCTGTATTATGTACAGAACTCTCAATATTTCCTTCTAAAAAGTTTTCATTAGTGTGCAAAAGAGGGAGGATATGGACTTCTGTAATAATCAGCAGAACCTTTTTATTTCATTTACAACAAATCATAGGAACAACATGACCATAAGTCCTTGGTCTCCTTTTTCTTTCAAGCTTCCATTATAAGTTAGCACTTGAGTAATTCTATCTTTTAATAATAAGCTATATAAAAGAACCATACAATTTAGCAATAATAATGAATAATAAGCTTGTATACTCGATGGAACTTTTTGACTGAGATGTTCTAATATTTGCTGTGCAGTACGAGGAGCACCGATGCACTAGCAGCACTATTTAGATATCAGTTTAGATTTATAATTGCATTTATAATTTAGATTTGGAGGAGAATTAATGATCAGCTTTATGCGTCTAATACCCTCAGCAATTTATGAGAGACTATTTTAAAATGAGGGAGAGAAAGAGGAGATTTGAATCGGAAAAAAAACCCACCACAAACAATAATTCAAAAAAAACCACCTAGAGCTGATATTCACAAGAGTTCAAGCCTGTATTCTTTGCAAAACTCCATTTAAATCCATAGCTTATCAGCCAGGATAAAAACAAACAAAAAAAGATATCTGTGTGTGCAACGGAGAGGGAGGCATGTAACTTTGTGTGTACATACATACTACACATCACACGCATACTATACATATTTTATATGTGTACCTATATGTATATCTCTACACATACATATGTGTATATATATATATAGTGTGTATATATATATATACACACACAAATAGGCTTTACTTTATCTTCTTAGAAAGATAGTCTAATTATTCTTTGCATTTTCACACTAAATCAATGGGAATGTTTGGTGGTGGAGCTTCTGAACATTGAGTCAGCAAGCAGACATTAAAAGAAGGCTTCTCTTATACAGAATATACTCTTTATCTGAATGTGAGTCAAAAGTCCTTTACTGCTCTCAAGCTTATTGAAAGCTTTGAGAGACAGAGGAAACTACTAATTCAATATTTGAAAATACTTTCACTAAAGCTTCAGATGATTTTGCATGGACAAGGTAAACCAAACTCTAGTAAAGGTCAGTGAAAAAGGTCTGTACTTCTCTGATACAGAAATTCTTTTTGCTAGTAGATTTTTCTTAATAACCCCCAATAACATGCATCATGTTGATCTAGGATCTGTGTAGTACAGAGAACAAGTAATTCATCATTTGCTACTTAAAATCTACAGTAGCAGATACAGAGAGAAGAAGTAGCTGCTTCCCATATCCAAACTACTAATCATTTGTATCTACTTGCAACAAAATATAAGTCTTTTTTTTTTCTTCTTCCAAGAAACAAAATGCCAAAATGGCATTTTTAGTGGTAGGGAGAAACTACCACCACCAAAAGACAGATAGGAATTGGTCTTCACAATGTGTGTACTCATCTAGAAAGTCTTCATCCGTTAGTGTAAACACTAACAGGGATGCAATGAATTAAGACACAGTAGTACCTCCTACAGATGCTTCCCATTTTCCATAACTGAACAAAATATTGGCTACTCTGAAGAAAATGTTTTAACATGTCAAAATGTAAAGATTAGTCTCAACTGAGATACCACTGTCAAAACTACACAAGTTTTCAGGATACTAAATCTGTCTGAACTCTGGATCTCTGGAGTTGTGCTCAAGGATCTCTTCCTAGCAAGGTGGCCAATCAACATGTCACTGATATTCTCCTAACCTGTCTCTAATTCATGGACCTAAAGGCCAGTCACAACCAACATGAAGATCCGAGCTGATCTATTATTTGACAAAAGCCAAACAACCTTGCCCATGAAATCCTCAATTGCTTGCTTCACTCTGACATTGTGTTTTTCATGGACAGATGACTGCTGATTGATTGCATTGTTTTCTGGTCTCCTTGTCTGCCTGCCTTGCCAACAGAAAGGAGCAAAGGAAAGCTGCCAAGTCCGTTTGTTTTGTGTGATGCCCCTTTTGGGTCACACATGAGAAAGCCTTGCCTCTCTAACCTGGGTAGCTGACATATGGATATCTGTTCACATATATATTCTGAAACTAAATTGTGGACTGCAGAGAACAAGCTTAATGTGCCATGTGCTTCCTATTTGCTGGAGGCATCAATTCTAGAACTCCATTGGCACACTAAAATGTGAACATTTTTACAGTGTAACAGATTATGGAAGCTGCTCTTGATAAATTCCAGCAACAGCATTTTATGCTTCACTCACTTCTTCCTGTGCATGACAGATTGCTGTAGCAGGCCCTGAAAGAGGTTCCTGACAAGGGTGGTTCAGCACCCTAGGAAAGAGACCATACATCTAGTGAGTACTTCTATACTCCCTAAGGTGTTTCCAGGGGAATGCGGTGTTGATCTCATCAGTGCTCCAGAGCAAGAGAAAACACTGCTCAGCATAAATTTCACATCATCCATACCATCAACTCCCCAACTGGTGTAACCCCCTAAACAAAGATAGGAACATGTCCACCTCTTATCCATTCCTGACTTTTTCCAAAGGGACACAAGAAGAATAACCAGACATTGTTGCAAGTTTTATCCATTCTGTGGTACTCAATAAATGAATAAAAGAGAAAGCGAGGAGTAATATCACAACCAACCATATAGTGGAACACAACAAAATTATGTGGGGTTTGGCCAAAATAGTACAGCATTGCTACTCCAGATTTCAAGGGCATGTGAATTTTATTTCATCCTTCATTCATGAATTTTATTTCATCCATCATTCATTTCATCACAGCTTTAGTTTAACACACTAACGGGCACGACTTTTCCCTAGCATGATTCAAAGCCCTAAGGAAGTGCACTGCTTCTGAATGTAGGGTATTGGGTCGTACTGGTGGGGTACACTCTGGCATACTGCTGGCCAACGTTGATCCTATTGCAGCTCATGGGAACAACATTTGAAGACAAAAACATATTATTGTTTGTGGATGACTGAACACCTAGAACATATGTCATTTAGCAATTAGTGCTAAGAACAACACATAGATTTCACTGTAAGTACTAGAAATATTGTGCCTGATTTAGTTGAACTAAGAACAACCCAAACTCTTTTCAAATAAGCAGCTTTAGCTTCGCTTAGATCTCTTCTTTATGTTTAATCTTTATCAGTCAAGATGGATATGAATGGTGAATTCCATTTCAAGATTTAAATACAAGGCCTTAGAAGAAAAGGAAAATTTTATGAACTAAACTTCACATATGAATTAAACTTCACATATGATTTGGCAAAACATTTTCAAGAATTCCATAAGTAAGAGTTAAAAAGAAAAACAAAGAAAACACAGTTGCACCGTTAGTAGCAACAATGAATAGTGCAGTTACTATCTAAAAGCTCAGACTTTTTAGTCTGACTTGGCTGGTGAAATGTAGAAGCTTAAAGTGGATTACACTTTTTAAATCTTTCAGCATCAAAAAATAGAAGAGATGTAGTACTCTGATTGCAGGCGAGTACTTTGCATGCCGTCTCAAGATAAATGGGAGAGACTGATTGCGTTTGTACCTGTGCCAAACATTGTCGTTAGATATTGCTGTCTTGTTTTGTCAGCCAGATGAACTTACATGGGGACATCGATCAGATACCTATATTTAAAAGAACACACTGTCAAATTAGTGAGTAGAAAGAGCACATTATGAGAGAGAAATTATCTGGTGAAAGATTTAAAGACTGCCTCACTTGTGCTTTGTTTCGTAAAATGCAGGACCGGCTCTCTATTTTCCATTTAGCATGATCATTCATTGACTCCATTAACATTTTGGTTTTGAAACAAGCTAGCTGGCTTGCAATGTTCATGAGTCTCCCTGGGAAAGCACAACTCTCCTTCTTACAGATTCCTAATTGCTTTAAAACTTGGAGTCTGCCCTAAGCAGCTCTACTGGCCTTGGAGGAGAGACACCTCCAGACATCCTTATGGCTGCAAAGTCACTCTCTATGTGGTGAGGATGGTGGCTGGTTGTGCCTGCGGGTGCTGTGTTTTTCAAAGGCACATGAAGGGCAAAACACAAAAAGGCTTGGGAAAATTATCCAGCCTTTCTCTTTCCTCTCCTTGTGTTACTCTTGGAAGACAATATTGATTCTTACACTTATGGTCATGGGAGCAGTTTGTGGTTGCAATGAAAGGGCAAGGAGCAGGCCAGAGAGCAGGGAAATGTGAGCACACAATTGCTGGGAGACATTCAAATAAGAAGAGAAGAAACGAGAGGAGAGAAGCAGAGAGAAAGGGAGAGGAGAGGAAAATAGGTTCTAAAAATTTGCAGAACTGCTGCTCTAGAAGTTACAACTGATTGTATTTCATGTTAATTTTGGTAGCAGTGGAAAACATTCATGTAGGCCAGAAACCTTTATTTTTCAAGAGTTTAACAAATACACACACACACATATACACACTTATATTCATTTAAAGTAATTCATATAAGTTAATTACAAAGTCCTCTTTTACATCTGTGTCTTAGTGGAATTTTTAATTGCTTTTTCTGTTATGCATTATTTGTTTCTAGTCAGATAATGCTTCTACTCTGATACACACAATGCCTGCAAGATATCTGTATATTTTCTCTCTCTTTATATATATATAATTTATATATAATATATATAATACATATATATTTATATATATATGCATTTATATATATATGCATATATATATATATAAAATTTCTGTGGCCCTCTGTCTTGCACACCAAGAGCAGGCCCCTCCAGGCCCAGATGAGAACTACACTACTCAAGCATCTCTACATGTTCTCATCTTAGTGGCAAATGCTGCAACTGCTCTTAAAATTATCATGCAAGGTAGGGTTAATTGGAAGAACCAACATGCTCTCCCTGAGTATGTTCAGCAAGAAACTCCTACTTTGTTGCAGTACCATGATCAAATTGCATATCATATCATTAAGTGCTTCTGTTTTATGCTGCAATTATGTTTATTTTCAAGTCATACTTTGGATCTCCTCAAGCTAAGCAAGCAGGCATGCAAAGGATTCATGGCAGGCTTTCACCTAGTAGTGAAAAATAACCATACACGTAATATTCTTAGCCTTGACAGTTACCCAAGTGTGAGAGCACCTGTGTGCTGTCTGTGCTGTAGGTGCCATAGATCATCCGAGTGTCCCTAGCAAAAGGGCCACCCAAAGAGCTCAGCAGGAGCACCCCAATTCTTGGTAGTGCCAAGGAGCTGCATTTCCAGACTCAGACTTCAAGGCTCAAACCCATACTTGGTATAGAAAATGCTCCTACGGGTGGTCAGCTTTGAAATCAAATGGTTCCACACACAGCCTAAACCATAAATCAAATTTTGGTGCTACTTTCCAGTTACTCAAGTAGTTTGATTTAATTAAAATATTTTATGACAGAAATGTATTTTAACTAAAATGATGTTTTTACATGGACTGGGGAATGAACTGCGCTATTTTCTTCATAAATGAAAGACTACAAGTAAGGGAAAGGTTTAGGAAGTGCAGGTGCCCTGCAAAATCCCTACATGGCTGCATGACAACGCTGTCTCAGTTTTTGGACTTCTTGGCCTGGATTCAATCATGTTCAGATCCGCAGCAGCCCCCAATGCATCAGGCCTTCCTGTGAAAGCCTTCACTGCTGATATCCAAAAAGTCATTTCCGCTAACACATGTAAAAATTTGCCCTTCTTTTGAGAGAGAAAAGAGTCAGCACGTGAATCTACTGTATCATCCATCATACCCAGAAATATTTGTCTCTTATTTAAATTGTTATGCAGTAAATAGCTAAGATGTATTATTAAAAATTTGAAGTATTTCCTTTGATTGTTTAAAAATCCATGTTTTAATTTGAGTCATCTTTTTTTTTTTTCCTTTTACAGTTTTGAATGCTGCATCTTACCATATGTGAAACATTTCTTAAAGGTGTCAAAATGCTTTGTCATGGGTTTGGAATGAGAACTAAATTAAATGTCCATATTGTAGCGTACTTATATAAATAATGAGATATTCCAGTATAAACCGTTCATTTGGCAGTCATTTCTACATCAGCAAGTACTAAGTGCTATAGAATTCCTGCCTAACTTTGACACAGGCAGAAAAAATCAGGAAGGAAAATACGTGTGTGTGTGTGTTTAGAGTTTTATAGACCAAGACAGCCTCTTGTATTTTGTTGCCATGTAAGTATTTCTGGCTTTTTTGGAAATGCTGCAAAAGGAGGTTTAGGTTTAATGAAATGCTCTGGATTCATAGCAGAATGTTGGAGCGCTGAGCTGCCTCACACTGCACTCCAAAACTTATTTCCATAATTTAAAAACAGAGAGGGTGGAAATGGGTAGCAAGGTTACTAATGAGTGCCAAGAGTGATTTATTATGGGGAGGAGAGTGTTTATGCTTTTAAGAAAAAAAATAAAAATCTTCACAAAATAAAAATTCTTTCTTATTGATCATTGTGAAGAATTTGCATTATTACTGTATTATATCACCACATTGCCAGGCCTGGTGTTTCTCATACAACTCATGTTCAAAGTACGAGCAAGGCGTGTGAACTGCAGTGAGAAAGACAACAGTAGCAAAGATCCTTTCACTGAGAAGACTAAACGGTTAGAGAAAAAGTGAAGTCTAGAGGATCCTTTTATCTTGTAAGGATCCTTTTATCTTGTTCCAGTTTTGCAAATTTGCATTACTCCAGGTTAACAATAACAAAAAGCTGATTAGATAATTAGTTCCTAACTGTCTTCCCAACTGCCAAACTGCTTTAAGCCAGCTTTTAGGTTGCAAGTTGCAAATCCACTCATGGATCCATTCATATATGCACTTTGAAAACATCAGTGGTACATAAACCCTGCCTTCCTGGTGAATTTTCTTTTTAGACAGAAGGCATAGGGTAGCTGGTAAAAAGGTCATCAGCTCTGATGGCAACAGGGCAGTAGGCCTAAAGGATGGATCCTGTCCCAGCCGAAGATCCAGATGGATCTACTGAAAGGAGACCCCCAGGTCCTGGCTGGCAGAGACATGGAGTCCAGCCCAAGGGGAGCAGGACCCTTCCCAACGTTCATTAAACATGCCCCTCAGCTGAGACATGCTTGCTGGGATGTGAGGGGAACTTCTATTGGCACCAAACAGGGAGCTGGTGTCTCTCTTTCTTTGCACGCAGTTCTCCTCAAAAAAAATCAAACAATGACTTGAACGATTTCTGAATTCTCTCAGGATTAATAAACAAATAAATCAATAAATAATAAATAAATAACTTGTTTCATTATTTGTCTCCACCACCACAACTTAAAACCTTAAAACATTGAAATCATTTGGCATATAATGGTATCCAAGTTCATAGGTAGCAGTTTTTAGGCATTCAATATGCTGCTTTGAAAGATTGATTTGTGTAAATACAAAGGTGTTTCTAAGTAGTTTATGAGTGCATTGCAATTAGCTTCCAATACCTCTGTTTACTTCTGTGAAATTGCAGACTTTCAGAAAATCTAATGTTAATTTTCATTTGAAATATCCTGACAATCATATCCTTGGTCTCTCATGAAAGGAAGGATTCTGCCTATCTGTGTCAGAGTCTGGGGACCAGCAGAGCTTGGGGAAGGACAGCAGTGTGCTTGTGGTACCCAGACGAGATTTGGACTTCACCTGGCTCTGGGAGGACATGAGGACAATGCACTTCCTTAGCAAACTGTACACCCAGCCTATCATGCAATATTGTTAAAAGCATTTAGGCATCTTATTCCACTGGAATAATGTACAGAAAAGCTAGGCACCTCAAGATGAAGCTAGAATAATAGTTACCTTTTCTTGCTGCCATGTTGTTAGCCCAGCACCCCAGACCACTCAAGAGAGCAATAAAGTGGAATTTGACTAGTTGTTAAGTTGGGCTCCAGAGGTATACTGTGATAGGAAATATTAAGGTTGTACACTCTCTTCAGAGCCTTTAGCACACTCTTGCAATAACATAGCACGATTTTTTTTTTCTCTTTAATTTACTAGAGATAGTTTGCTGACAGTTTGTCGCTCACTTAGCCATAGGTTGGGTAGATTTCATTAATTTAAACACCTATTTATGTAAAAATTTTAGACTTATATTAAGAAACAAAGTTCTTGGAATTATTTTTTCCAAAAATTCTGACAAGCTGTCTCACTAAGTATTCCCTAGCCTAAACTTTGCTCTTCTGCCTTCAGCTGAAGAATATGTATCAGTAACTCAAGAGTATAAACTGTCAGGGGCTTGCAACTATCCTCAAAAAGAAAAAAAAAAAAGAAGAAAGAAAAGAAAAGAAAAGAAAAAAGACAATGTAAGAAAACAGCCAAGTTAAGCTGTAGAAATATAGAAATAGAGAGTTAAGGCACTCCTTTACTTTGTCCAATAGTGACTCCATTCCTTTCCTTAATGAAATATTTATGAAGAGTGAACTGCAGAATTTGAAGTTGAAGACCTTTTTTATTTTTTTTTAAGTTAGCTTTTGTTTTTCTTTTTTCACTTTATGGGTATCATGACTCAGGGAGGAATTAAAATGCAATTAGAGCCATATTGCACAATCTGTTTTTAAGCAGATTCCTCACCAAACATTCACAACCTCATGGAAAAATCTCTCTCTAAGCTTCTTCTGCCCACTCCGAACTAAACTGAATGAAGATGCCAAGTGCAACAGCTGTAGGATGGACCCTTAGTAGGTACCAAAGTGCTCAAGACCTCTGCTCCTCCATCACTTCCTTTGAATATTAGCCATGTGGTTCCTGTTTTGGAGACGACTGGGATAAGAAGTGAATGGGAGAAAGCCAGATTATTTATAGGCTACTGATTTCAGCACTGCAGAAAGGCAAAAGTCAAGTAAGACTCGTTATTTTATCGCAGAATCACAAACTTTTTAATATATTACGCTCTAAATACTTTGGCAAGTCCCAGAGTAATATTTTGATTTGCTCTTTTGGAAAAATATATTCCAAGAACATTCATGGAGATCTAATATTTTCTAGTGTTAGCATTTCTATTTTTACACTTCTTTGCTTTTCCTCAGCTTTTTATTTCTCCATTAATTTTAATTAAGCTCTCACTGGGTTTCCAGGTATAAAGTATAGAAAAGGGGAAGATGGCTTGCCAAGATCTGAGAGAGACACACAGCCCCAGTCTCTTCCACTCCTTGTGTCTAAAGAGTTGTATTCTTAGTTCTGCACATTCAAACATACATACATACCCAGACACTCAGATACTCATGAAATCTATAGTGTGCTGACAGGTTGTTATATTAAAAAAAGGATAGCTATTCATCAAAAAGCAAAAAATTAACCCAATTTCCCCTTGGCTTTTGATACATTATATCACAATATTAAAAAAAAAAAAAAAAAGGAAAAAGAAAGTGAGGCTTTCATTCTCACTACAGTGAGAAAGGCATGAAGGAGACGCCAACTGAGAGTAACTAGTTCCATGGGGCTCTGTGCCTGGGACAGGATGCCCTCCAAAAAGTTCTGGCACAGCCTGGGAATGTCCAGGAGCCAAAACTACTTCCTGGGGCCATGGACAATTTCAAACACTTGGGGAAAGCTTTGAGATGGCTCTTTTGGCACTGGGCTCAGGTTGTTTTCCAACCAATCATTGAGTTTGAAAAGAGTAAAAGTGGAATTATATTATCTATATCTAGATATCCGGACTAGGCAGAGGTGGATAGGTTTGAATGAATGAGCCCTTCATTTTATATTGTAACTATACCTATACAATACATTGGTGACATCCAAATAGCAAATGCACGAGTCTTTTGTAAGAGAGAGATTATTTCTGTCAGAGGAGATGTGTATGTATTTGGTCTAATGAGTAGTCATATATTACTCTTCTGCAAAAAGGAAGTAGGAGTGCTGGAAGGAGGTGCTCATCACTGCACCTGTGATTACTGCAGCCTCATTCAGAGCCACCTTTGGCTGTTTTTGTAAGGGAAGAGGCCAAGGAAGAGGCTGTTTCTGTTCAAAGCTAAGGGGGACTGGCCAATTCCACTTTCACAAGACCAAAGCAAAATAGTCTCTGACTGACCCTGATAGTACTTTAAATCATTGTTTCAGAGTAACCCTGAGAGATATGTGTTGGATGACAGAGCAGACTCTTCCTGACTACCTGTTCCTAACCACATCTTGTGGCACAGCCTCTGGAAGAGACTACAGGAGGCAGCAGGGTTTCCCCTCCCCTCTACTACCCACTACCATATTCCTTGAAATGGAAATCTCACTTAGAACATGTTTTTCATTTTTTATGGCTAGAGGTAAGCCATGGAGCATTCCCTTTCCCATCTTCTTTTCTGTAACACCTGACCAAGAAAGAGAAGGAGAAAGAGAATGTGTAAACCCCCAAAGTTCCCTTCTTTTCCCCCAGGCCTGGTGAGGGATACCAGTCACATGCCAGGGGAAAAAGCTGAGAAAGAGGAGAAAAGTGTTGGAGGAAGCAGAGCTGACATGGATGGACGAGATGAAAATTCCTCTTGTACAGGCAGCTATTCAGTGATGATATCTCCTTTAGATTAAGATGTTTTAGTTTTAATACTGTAAAAATGCGGTATGTTCTTATCTTAGGTGCCTGTCCAGATCATCTCCCACCTAGAGAAAAAGTTTACCATGTAGAAATGTGAACTTACACAATTCCCCATTGCACAAAACTTATTGAATAGGATCCAGATGTTGTGGGATCATGAGAAACCGAGCCATGGTTATAGTCACAGTATGTGCCGAGGTCACTTCTACTCTAGCAAATATTTACTTCCAAGAGACACAGAGATATCCATTCTGTAAGACATTGCATTAGTTTCCAGTATTTGCAATCATCTGATTAGAGTAGTTAGTTGATCTGACAGCTGCCTGAAGTATAGATTACAATGAGTTATCATGCTTTTCTGACAATGCTGAATGGAAGTCAAAAACAGGAAGAGAAATGATCTACAGTCCTCAGTTGCTTGGACTTGGAATAACAGGTAAGAAGTAGATCTTTTATTTCCATCTGCAGAAGGACATATTATATTTCTATGATCTTTACTCCAAATAAAGGTGAAATGCTACATGACCTTGAAGAAAGCTCTCTGTCCCCTTGGTTCAGACAGAGCATAACCCCCTTGGTACTGTATGGGTGTTATATTGAAAAAAGAGACTTTTGGTAGTGCCTCCCAAAGAGAATATGGATTTAATCAAATGCTTCATTTTAAGTTTGTGCTTGAACTTTGATAACTTCTTATATTTGGAGGTTAGTAAAAATGCTTTGTGGAATCAAAAAAGTAATCCACAAGCATATTTACAGCTATTATTCCAATTCACTCTATTTCCAACCAGTTCTTATTGGCAAAGAGAAGCACAGGGTTTTAAGTCACTACTAGATTTGCACAACAAAGGTCTCTCTTCAGTCTCCCTTCAACAGGATCCGATTGATTAACTATGCTACTGTTTATATAATTGTACCTGCCAAGTATATGGCAATGCAGAAATAGGAAAAGTTATCCTAACATGAATATGTGGACAAAAGAGTATGCCAGAACAAATATCATCCATGCACACGTAGCAATTCCCACTTCAATTCAGGATAGAAGATTTTAAGTCACACCTACCAGATAAAGAAAGAAAATGTTTTCAAATTCAAATAGTCTGTTAGGTAACAAAATATATGGAATATCATTGTCAAAACTTTTTTGTTGCTGTTGTTTGAAAAGTAAAATATATCCCTTTCCTCTTCTCCCAAACTAGGCCAGATTTGCCCAAGGGAATAGTGGAAGAAAATGGAACAGTGTATTCTCAAAAAAGTGAATAATGCAAGCTGCAGACAACATATATTTTGGGACATTAGAATCTTGTTTTAGAATTAGGCTTCCAAAATAAATTTGCAAGTTTACATACATGTGAAGAATGTAATAAATTTAAAGAAGTCAGGCAATGGACAGACAGGGCAAAGAATGGGTTTCCTGCTCCTTATCAGCTTGTTGTTGCACGTGGAGAAATGTTGAAGCGTAACAGTGAGGGAGATGAAGGAAGGACATCCTCTGTGTTGGAAAGCCAATGCTCTCAACATGTTTCCCTTCCCTCACTGTAACTTTTGCATTCTTACCAATGATGCTTCCAATCATTGATTGGCAGCTTTGGTCATGAACTTACCACCAAATATCTATCTTTCCGAGTTTAAGTGGAGCTTTTCTTTGGATGTACACAAGGGATTGAGACAAAACAAGATACAAAACATACATTTCTGCATCCATTTTCTTTGAGGTCAAATGCTGGTCATAGCATTTTAACTTTTTGTTTTCTTCTGGTCACTTAATCCTCAGTAGCATCCTCAGAAAATGAGACAGATCAAGGCTGATCCTCTGGATGTTTGTTGCCTAGGAAGCACACCTACCTGTTTGCTATATATCCCAGCCTCATGCTGAAAAATGTGAAGCTGATGGATACTGAAAAAACTGTAGGTAAGAGTTCAAAGAAAATCCTAAGAGGAACCACTGGTCTTCGAATGGTTTGGAGCAGAAACTGGAGCAGTATTTCACACTCAGTTCTTACTGCCCCAGTGGATCAGATAAAAACCTGTTTCATATTTTCTTTGAATTATGAGAGTTCAAAATGCAGATCATAACTTTGCTATTCGATGGATATATGTTCATTGGCATTAGTGTTTCCGAATGGATTAGCTCAGCCATTGTGGAAAACACATTCTGCAGTTTAGTCGCAGATAAGCATGAGCACTTCTGGATATTTTCCAGCAGAAAGGCTCGTTCATGGAAACTAAGTGTTCTGTAGAAAAGCTGTGAATTTGATGAGTTTGTTGAAAGAAATCCAACAGGCAGCAGACCAAAAGCCGACTATTTTTCAATCCATTCTCCTGCCTTTCCAAAGCTCCCAGGCTTTGCAAGATGACTGCACTGGCCTCTGTGGGTGCCCCAGCCTTCTGAGGATGTGGCTCATGTGGATCCAGGCTGCAGGAGGCCCAGGGAAAGGCAGAGGGATTTTGAGGCTTCTGGGGAGCGGATTTGGAGCTGTTGCTCCTAAAGCTCACACTTATAGCACTTGAATGATCCCTCAGGTGAAGAATTTTTGGATGCATTTGAAACCACTAATATGAAGTTTTCCTCTCAAAGTCTCTCTGTCTTCCCATGAAAGGAAATTAATTTTATACAGATATCTTTGCACACCTTGATGATACACTACAGCTATGTCTTAGTGGCTGCTTACTGGTACAAAAGTGCAATTTCCAGGTTATTAATGTCTGTGGCCCTCCTATGTGGCCCTCACACATACTACTAAAGTGGGGAGTTGTGTGTGTTCCCCCTTGCTGTGACTCACTTCTGGTGATTTGGCTTCTCCTGTCCTCCAGCTGGGGCCTGCTGCTCTCCTGGTCTATCCAAACGCCGAAGGGACTTCCAGGGCATGTCGTGGAATTTATTCGTGCAGGTCAGAGAGACCTGCTTGGTAGAGGCTATGAGCTGTTTCACAGACCTCCAAGTAGACATTACACAGATAGATTTTAGTAGTTAGTGACTTGTTCTAGATATGACCTCACAACATTGTGTAAAGGAAGCGTTTGTGTTAAAAAAACATTGACTCCAGCAAAATTATGCCACAAGAAGGAGCAGGCTTATCTTTTTTTTTTTTTTTGCCAATTTTATTTCTTAATCTTCTTCTTCTTTTATTTCTTAACCATTATTAGCTTGTTCCTCGATAAGCTGATTTGTGTAGCTGATTTGTGACAAATCACTTGCTTAAATGAAATATGTCAGGTTCTAAATAGGGAAGTTAATTATTCCTCCTATACTAGTCAAAACTGATGTTTAATTATACAATATTAGTCTACACATTGTATGAATTAAGTGAAATACTCATTTTCTACCTAGAGAGAGACATGCAAGTGTTATTGTAGTGGAGTACAGTTACATAATTATTTTTAATTTAGAATATAAGTTTAATTAAATACTTGCAGAAACCAAGCTTTTTCAGGAAATTTGCAATTACAATCAATTGAAGTATACAGCTACATTAATATGGTGACAAGCCCAATAATAAAAACTAAGTAATTATGAGCAGGTGCTGAACAGATGTGTAAATAGAAAGTCTTTGCATGGAACATTGTTATATATCATTTTGAAAAGCAAAAGAAACCTGTTATCCATAGTCATTCATATACACACTTATAATCAGTCACAAAAAAAAAGTTAGTTCTTTGAATTTAAATAAATCATTTAAAAATGTGTACGGCACTTATGCTTTCATTTTCTGTTTCTGGAAAGAAATTCTAGTTGATTGAAGACTGCTGCTCTACTGTACTCAAAGAGTCTGCCGCACTATTGAAATATATTCTTCTTTCAACACATTTATGATGAGTGGGTTTTGAGTTTGGAATGTTTTAACAGTCAAAACAATCTACATTCCATATTACAAGTTGAGCTTTATTTAAAGAAGGAGGGGGAAGGCCAAGACTAGTTTAGTGTTTGTTCAAGTTATCAGATTGCTGAAAGTCCAATTCAATCTCCAAATAGCTGAAAAAAATAAAGTTGCATTACTACTATGAATTGACATTAGATAGATTTACATTATTTGTTTAATTTTGTCAGCTCCAAATACATTAAAATATACTTTGTCAAATCTTTCATTTTTGTGTGAGATCTTTTCCTACGCAGTGTAACCAATTAAATCTATCTGAAACAATTTCTGTGTCTTTTGTATAGAAAACCCAAAGGGAAACAGGCACCTAAGCAAAGATAAGCATGAATCAGCCTCCTAGTCGGGAAGGGATGCCCTAAGCTATCTAAGGGAAATCTCAGTGAAGGGCATGTCTAAACTACACTCTCAGGGATTTAGATACTTCATTCTCAAGGTTCACATCTCTAAAATGAATCCCAGTGCCCAAGCCTGGCCCTTCACCCACAACACAGGAAGAAAAGTGCCCTTGTGTATCTGGGAGCTTAATGGTCAACGCAGTCACACCAACCCTCGGCACTCCTGGACACTTGAAACTACATTGCCTTCCACCTTATAGGTGAATTTCCCAAATATTAGACTTGGGTCTACACTGTGGGATGCTCGCAGTCCTGCTCTTTGGAGCATCCAAATAAATACTTAAATACTGAGGAAACCAGCAAAGCAAATGTCAGAAGACGGCCTTCCTCATCCACCTGGATATTGTGGGAAAAGGCAGGACATTCGGGTAGAAGAGCGGCCCATACATGACCCAAATTCTCACCACTGTCAATGCTCAACAACAGAAAAAACACATGACACTGGGGCAGATTTGGACAGTTCGAGAGACCCTGAGTTAGTTGAACAACTGATCAGAGGTTTTGAAGGACTAAGTTTTGCACTGTAGTAGTCATAGGAGTGATTTTTCTTGTAGATATGACCCCCAAGTAGCTTCACATTAGCTCTGAGAGGGTTAAGAAATGTAGCACACATTGGAGAAAAGCTGCTAGTGGCAGCTGGAGCCATGCACCAGTCACTTCCTTATCCCACTGTGCAGTGAAGGGCCACTGTGCTATCTGGAATAAGACTAAAAATTGTCACAGCTGGAGAGAGATTAACAATGAAAGTCATACTAGGGCTGTTGCAATAAAAAGTGTCTGGGCAGATTCCTCTCTGCTATTTCACTTGTGAAAGGTCAAACCCTAGAAGTACAAACTTGTTTCCAAACGCCTTATGAAATATTTCAGGTGGGGAGGGAGAATGTACCCTTGCAAACCACACGCCTCTGCTGGTGAGTATGCTAGATTGCATATGTTGTAGTAACCTCTTCTCATCACTGCAAGGCAATAGCCAGCCTGCCCCTAGTATGTGCATGGAAGAGGAACAACCATGAGGAAGAACCATCTTCACCTTTTACTCAGCTCCAAGACATTCCAAGCAATGTCTGTAGAAAATGAAAAATGGAGCAGCAATTATTACCTATGAGGCACTAACAAAATCAGGTGAGCAGGAAGGACAGAAAGGTTCAGTTTTAGAGGAGAAATCCTTAGGAAACTTACTGCTGTGTATGGCCTTTTTTACAAAGGCATGGGTTGAAGGTGAGGATCCTTATATTCTTCATGCTCCAACTGCTGGACAGAAGAAATTTATTTTAATGCACTGCAAGAATTTGAGTGCATCCACTGAAAGATGGGAGCACAAAAAAATTACCTCTGCCAGAGGAATATCTAATCAAACTTTCAATAAGAATTGTGAGAAAATGACAACAGAGGGCCTTTCGTTTTGTATGAAGTCTGGACATATTTTATGACAAGGAATATGATACGGTAACATATGAAACAAATCTCAGACATTGAGGCATGGAGATATTTTGCTTGCCCTTTCCAAAATAAAGTGTTCTCACCATGCCTGCATTTCTGTCATCCTCATAGCTAGTGACCCATGCCTCCTTTCAGCTCAGCATGCGCTCCATTTGCAGTTGCACATAATCTCCAAATCTTCTGTGATAGGTGACTAAGGAGACCAAAAAAAAGAGATTTCAGTAGACCTTAGTGCAAGACAGGTGCAGAGTAACACGAGCCTGCCAACCCCACCAGCAGGGCAGAGTCCTGCTGCCGTGTCAGCAGCAGCATGGGAGGGAAGATAGCTGCTTCAGCACCCTGCTGAGCTGAGCTGACCTGGCAAGATTGCACCGGTGTCTGTGCAAGACTCCATAGTACGATGGCTTAATGTTAGCTTGGCAAACTCTGCAACACGATTTTTGCAAAACAAGCAACTTGTGACTTCAGTTGCTTACGATGCTTTGGTCCTTCAGAAAGTTACCAGAGTAGTGGTAGCAGAGAACTCAGTGCCTTCAGCTGCATTTCAGTTGTATGGTAATTGTTCAGGCTCACTATTGTCACAGCTGCTAGGGGAAAAAGGGGAAAACATTTAGTTAAAGAAGGTGATAAGCACACTTTATAGATGTAAGCATACGGTTGTCAAGCTCCTGCCCAAAAGCTTCCATAGTTTTGTGGCACCTTATGCTATCCAAAGCATTTGGAATTTTTTAGACAACAAAAGCTAATGAAGACAGATATTATAGCTTTATGCTACACTTGCTTCCTGGTAGGGTTGCCAATGCAGTGCTTTGAATTCTGTGCCAACAGCTTTGACTCAAGTGAAAGAGCAAGCTGTGCTTTCAGCAGATGTAAATGGTTTGGTTGTGGTGATTGCTGCCTTTTCAAAATCATTATCACATATATGGACTTGGAGATATGCATTGTTTCCTAAGTGATAACATCCAGGCAATTGGAGCAACTTTTTCATAGAACTAGTGAGTTTTTAAAGGGCAAAAGCAACTGGTATAATCTAGCAACCATTTTGCTGTCCCACAAGTGACTACATTGAACAGACACCGGACATGGTTGGCACTGTTGGGAATGTCCTGTATTGCAGCCTCAGTGCACAGGCCACACTTCTGTATTTTGAGGAATGTCCGATATATTCACTCGGGAATAAACGCAAACAAAAGAGCATCATACACAAAATTAGTGACATATCCTAGTTTTGAGAGCAATTCATTGCCTAGTCTCAGTCTTTGGCTTGTGCAATCTCTTCAGGTTAAGGTAGGCCTTCAGAAATGTTGTGTGAAATATCTTGCTTTGTTTGAACAATGTTATTCCAATAGACGAAGAATCTGATACCATCCACTGAGTTCTTTTAATGGCAATTTTAGCAGCAGCAGGTGCATGGAAAAGTCATCACATCTGTGAAGGTGATGAATATAACATTGAGATATTGTTGTGCTTTTTTATTCTGCTGTGAACAGCATAGTTGTAAGCCTCTCTTCCACCAGAAAACCACATCAGTTTTTCTTTTTCTTTAGTCTTTAGATAAACATGTACAAAGTTAATTCCAATTATTTGCTTTATATGGGCTGGCTCTGAATAATATTGGCACCATATGCTATTCATCAAAGAAAAAAATGCACAGCACAAAAGTCCAGATTTTGTAAAACTGTGACTCTACAGAAGCCTTAACTGCACACCCACAAATGTGTGTATTGGGCATTAAATGGTACCTAGAGTGGAGTCCAGTTGAGGAAAGGTTGCTCTAGAGAACTACCTTTCTGTTCCAGCGCCGTTACTGAATGGAAGCAGATTCCACCTTAATTTTTTACTTATACACTTTCATGGTTAAAGCAGAGTGTGAAATGACTGGTAAAAACTGGGCCAAAAATGACTTTTTGGTTGACTGCTTTCTTGCCATATTCTTGAAACTTTTAAAAATTAAAATTTTGGAGAATGAAACACTGTTTTAAAGTAAAAATCCCCACATTTTTTAGAAAACTAACTATTCCTTAGCACTTCTCCTTGCTTAAACTTTGACATCTTTTCTGTTTTAGCATCATTGCAATGAAGCCACCACAAGTTCTCCAGAACCTATTTTCTAATAGTGAAGGAAAATATATTTTCAGGAAAATTTTACTCTACTGATGAATAAAAGATATGCCATAGAAAATAAGGAAATAATCTTCAGTCAGAGGCATTTCCCTCTGTGTTTCTCCTATGGAGAATAACTGGTCTAGCAGTCGTGTTCTCATTAGTTCCTGCCCTCTCTCTGTTTCTCCCTTTCTTCTATCACTTGTGTGAGCTTAAATGCTTTTCTATCGTTCTCTTGCTGACTGCAAGGTCCAGTGACCAACTTATTGCCAAAATCTACAGGGGTAGCATATGGATAACTGCTGCATCTCACTTAGACACAGTGGACCAAAATTTCCTCCCTCCCTAACTGCCCCTTATGTCACTCCTGAGTCAGAGGAGACATCTCTGAGAAGGTGAGAGTGTACTGAGTACGAGTGGAGGAGGGAAAGATGTTGACTCAGGAACCACTGAGTTCATACTTAGCCAGCAGAGTTTATCCATGGCCAAATACCAGCCAGGACAGCCTCACATTTTAAGCCACACAGTGCCTGAATCGAGCTTGGACTCAAGATACTCACACTTGAAACGAATCCATCATATCACCTCTTTGCTGTCCTTAAAATAATGGCTTTATCCTACAGCCCTTATGTTCAGTGAACCTGATCTCTCATCTCAGGCAAATGAGATGAGATGCAGGAAGAGTCCGGTTACAGTTTTACTTACACGAGGTTTGCACATACACATCCAGCTCTCCTGACCACAGAGACTCTCCTTGTTCATGCCCATATATGATACCACATACTCAGACTACTGTACACATCAAACTAAGACCCAGAGCACTTGAGACATCTAGGTACCTATATCTCCTCGAACACTTCCAAGGTGCTCTTACCTCAGGAGCTCCAGTAGGTCTCGTTCCCAAATCTCCTCCCAGAGTATTTAGTTATAAGACAAGATATTAACTTATTAAACCAGCTTCTGAACCTCTAAAATGTTCGTTATATATTGTGCGTGGAATTGACTGGCTAAAAACAGAACAAAACATAAAACTTTAAGGCTCCAGAAAGTGCACAAACTCCATTATCAGATTTCTGTCATTAGATCAACATCTGGCTCTCAGCTTCTCTCATAACAGTGCTGTGGTTGGGACAGTACCTCCACTTGCATTTTCCTAAGCTATGATGCTCAGTGATTTATATCAGTCTGCTTTTAATCACATTGTGCCGGGATTAACCAATGATAACTGCCACCCAGGGCAGACTTTCTTCTGAAATGGACATAAATGAAATTAGTTATCAGGGCAGGATACAGCTGCATGGTTATGAAGTGGAAGAGGGCTTTGAGCACTAGCTCAGTCTCTCCCCCATTAGGTAACTGAAAGAGCATGGCTCTAATGGGAAGAAATGGAAACCGAAGTATCCATGACTTCATCCTTTCCCCTCCCTTCAATTTCAGGCCGTATATTTTTCATCTGCAAAGAAATGAAAACATCTTTATTTTTCACTACTCCAGCACTCTATTTACAAGATCAATTCAAAAATGTAACTTCAAATCTAAAACAAAGTGCTTCCCCTCTCTTCCTCACATAATTTTTGTCAGCAAAAATACACCCATAAACCCATCATGTTCACATATGTGCCTACGGCGTCCAAACCACACTGCACTCAGGAGCATGGGGAGAGCGTTTGCATAGCTGGAGGGAGGCAAGGAATGAGATCTGAAAGGTGGGAATCCTCCTGAGCATGCCATTTCCCTTTTTAGGGTTCAGATCCAACATTGTTTGAAGTCAGAGCATGATTTTTTAGCAGCTTCAACAGACTTTGGAACAGGCTCTAATGATGGAGCTAGCAGAAGATATTTAGTTACAACATCAGCTACATAATAGCTGCCAATATTTTTTTAACTAGGAAATATTAGCAAATGCGATAACACAGTGAAATGTGGTGACAATAGGAATACTGTTCATATCTTGTTCATTCCAGTTATGACACAAAGTAGAGAATACTATTGAAAACATGTGGTGGTCTTTAAAGTATCTGGCTTTGTTTAAAGCTACCCTTGTTTTGCAAGATCAAAGGCAAAACTAAATCTTTACAAATCATTTTGTTAATCAGACAATGGTGATACAATGATTGCTGTACGAAAAGTGTAGATGGAGCCTGGCTTTGATTCTGGTGCTGGAGAAGTGCAGGGGAAAGAGGTTGGGATGGGGGAAGAGGGAGGAGAAGAGCTTTCCTCTCTTCTTTAGTAGGGACCAGGCATGTAAATGGACTACTGGAGGTTTTCCCTGGGGGTAAAAGCTAGGTTATCACACTATTAGTTGGCTTCAGAGCTAGAAAAGAAGACTGAGTCCTTATGAGCCCAGTCTTGAAATACAATCAATGCAGTCAGTAATCAGTAACAGCTCTCCCCATCAGTGGCAGACACAAGAAACTTACAGCATGTTCACAGTAACAGGTTTGATGTATGCTTTGCTATCAAACTGTTCAAAGACAAGCTTGGAGCCTAGAACTGTGCAGTGATAGTCTATTCCCTACGGGGTTAGATCCTATAATTCCATTGATAGATCTTCTCTTTTCTTATGGTCAAAGGTTTGTCAGATGAAGACTGATTTAGTGTTTGTACTTCAATAATTACCTCATGGAATTTAAGACCTTAGATCTAGCAGACACCTCCTCTTGTAACATCACACCTATTCTTTTCTCTTTCTCTTTTTCTCTCTGCTCACATCTTTATTTCCTGTGTCTCCTTTCTTTGATGTTCAACCACTGCCATAATTAATATGTGCCAACTGGTCCCCATTCCAGCTTCATTCTTCCACCTAAGCTCTAAGAGTTTACTTGGTCAGGATGGCAGTGAAGTGATGCCCACTCACTGCGCTGTCCTTGCTTGTGCCTTTCCAGCACCGTGTGCAGAAAAAGAGCGCGCAACAGCCAGACTGGGGGCTGTTTATACAAATCTATTTGTGTATGGGAATAATTGGTAGAAGTCCTATGGAATACAGAGTCCGAAGTAGACACACTGTAGCCTGAAAGGATATCTACTAGAGCCAGGTCAGTCATCAAAAGCCACCAACAGAAAAGGTCTCTCTACAATCTTCCATGAGGCATCAAAGGCTTTTCGAGCTATAACAATACCAAAAGAGATTGCTGAGGCTAGGTCTAATAATATGTCTGCTATCCTGGAAGTATCCTTCATGCTTATTATCTAAGGCAGCCTTAGATATTATTTTACTAAGATCAACAAAGGAAACTTTGAAGGAGCTTCCTGTTTTAGGTGGGAGGACAGATTGCCGTGACATTTGTCAGATAAACACGTAAGCTGAAGCTCTGCCCAAGTAGAAGTGAAAACCAATCTCCAGAACAAAGAGCAAATTTCATTTAGGTCTAACACAGCTATGTGCAATTTGCAGATAGCATGACCTAATACTTGCCAAAAATGTGATTACTAATTTTGTAGGCATGGTGTTGGACCTGGCTTAGAAAAGTGTTCTATTAGCTAAGACACCATGTCCATATACAAGAAAAAGACCTTGCACTGAAGCTGTCAGTACAGTCACATACTGTTACTGATGAGTAGAGGGTGAATTTTCAGGAATGTTCATGATTAGGTGAACTCTGGGTCTCTGGAATCAGTGGTGAGATTCCTGCTGACTGGATTCTACTGGAGAGGAAACAGACCAATGCCAGTCAATTTCTGGAAAATGTTATCACACAAAAATTATTCTGGATTTACCCAGTGAAAGCTGCTGACGGGACAAATCCTGCAACATAGGAATTGAGACATTATGGAAACCAGAATGATTCCATGAAAGAATGAGCTGCCATATATAAACTAAGAACTGGACTTTTGAATCATAAACAATTTGGGCTTCCTTGTGATTGGATATTTGCTGTATTGAAAATAGAGGGAAAGTAATGTATGCAACTGATTGCTTTCTAGCCTATGTAGAGTTTAGGCTAGGAAATACACATCCTCAGGACTCAGCCATATGGCTGGGTTGGTACAGACTAACAAGTTAATGAAGCATAATATCAGACTGTGTACTTTAAGCCAGGGCAAATAGAAGTTCTTTTACCTTAGTTTAGTCCATAGTGAAAGATGACACACCCATGGATGATTATGAACCTTTTCTGACACAACAAGAATACTGGCAATATGGTTGTATATTTGTCATATATTTGACTTTACATAATCCCATCAAATATCTGTTGAAATAAGTTTTAATTCCAGGCACAAGAGCTGGAGTCTCTGCTCCACTTGAAAAGTCCTTTTCAGTATGTGGTATTCTATACTTTGCTCAGCTAATACTGCACTTTGACACAACTTCACACATAATTCTGCATGGGAAAGTGCCTCAGGATTTAGTTCCTTTCTTTCATGAAGACTATCTTTCATGGTTACCTAATTCCTATTGTGAAGCCCCTATTTCTCAACACTTTTCTAGTATGCTTCAGTTAGAGCACTTAAAATATTTATACAGAGTCCTCATCTTTATTATAGACTCCTGTGTCAACTGAGAAGCCTCACTTTGCATACCAAAGCACTGCTAATGATGACACTGGAAATCTACCATGGGGTTTATTCGAGAGGCTTGAGAATAGGTGCAAAACAACACAGAACAGCTGGATGCAAATCAATTACCACTCCTGCAAATTCTGGCACAGCTCCTTGGTTAGGCTAATTTTCTCTGTTGAGAATTGCTCCCAGATCAAAAAGGCAGGTTTTGGAGCAAGCACAGCACAATATTGCTATCAGGGAGATAACATCTAAATCAATGATGAGTGTCCAGCACACATGAACACCTTATAGTTAAAATAGGAAAGATTTTTATTAGTTTTACAATCGTGGCTAATATTTTCAAGTAATGCCAAATGTTTTACAGATGTTGATACGAATAAATGCTGAGTGCAGCACGCCCCAGCCCAGAACTTCTGAACCAAACACTTTGGAGATCAGATCCAGATCAGAATCCAGATCAGAACTTTGCAGCCAACCTTCTTGTAAATCTAATCACAAACAGTCAAACACTATAAATAATACTGAGCCATTCCAAAATCCTACACATGGCTCAAGATTTTGGAGAAATTGCAAACTTTGCCGATGGCTTTCTGTGAAGGGGTAAAACTACATTCTAAACTGAAAAGGAGCACAATTTAGTGACAGTGCTGTGCTGGACCTGCATACAGAAAGGCAAATCTCACTAAAATGCTGGCAGCATACTTCTACGACGTAATAGATATTTTTTCTCATCACACAGTTACTCTGCAGAAAATAAAACTCATCACATTCCAGCATCTGGTGAAGACGAAGTCTTAAATGAAAGGAAGCAAACGCAGAGCATCAGTTCAAAATTCACCATGTCTTCCTGAACTAAATTGAGAGACTGATGACTGTAGTGATGAAGAAAGGACGTTTTACAGACTGAGTAGGGTGGATCTGAGACTCATGGAAGACCAAGATGCAGAAGACAGACTGACAGTCTGTATCTACATCAATAAACAAGACAAAACCTAGAGATATTGTCAAGTTCTGTGAGCATTCTTACTCTGATTGTCCAGTCCAGTATACGTTGCAACAGTACCACTTGGTCAAGATTCTACCATCCAGTAGAATTCATTAAGAGGAAATTACCTGAAATACAAAATCCAAAATTTTCACCTTCCTTACTTCAAGATGGCCTTTCTAAAATCCAGTGTAGCACTATGTCATGTAATATTGGATGCATTCATGTCTTCTGTCATGCAGAGCAAATATCAAGTGATAATTGGAAAAGCCTAGATAAATATCTTGCTAGGAAGTCAAACTGTGACAATTACCAATTTTCCAAGTGAGTTCAGGAATGATTGAAAGCATAGCAGGACTCAAAAAGGATTAGAAATGTATAAGGATAATAACACAATTATATTAGATAGGAAATAAAAACAAATATTGGAACAGTCAGACATAAGCCACAAACTGTTTCAGCCTCATGTTGCTCTCTGCGTACCTTAATGGTGCCTCAAATGCATGGATGATTCTGTTGATACATGGACAACTCATAGGACTGAAGCTTAGGCCTGGAAGAATCTCCTCTCTTGGATGTCGATTATGGATGTTCTTTGACTTGTGACCTCTCTTTACTAACAGACAAAAGTACTGCAAAGTGTTGTTCACTACAGAAAAGACTACTTTTAAAATAGAATTTTCTTTTGATAATGAGGAAATTCTGCTTTGCCTGCAAGACTGAGGAGCTGCCAGTTGATTCAGCTGGGGCAAGGAAAAGCTAAATCACAGATCTGGTCCTCAACACTTGTGTTGCACCTGTCTGCATGCAGACTGAAGGTGGTCTTTGTACTTATCATCCTCACAGAAAGTGAATCTGAATTCATTCATGTGATATATAAATGCACTTGCAATAAAAAATAAATTCTCCAGAGGTCATCTTCAATGAACAGGGAGTTGTTGTTTCTCAATTCTCTTTCAGTTTAACAGTGACAAATCCACAAGTCCTTACAGAAAAGGAATGTTCTGCTCTTGCTGTTGGTTTTTACAGGACTATAACTCATTCAGTGAGATTATTCTACTATTGGTTAAAATGAGTTTAAAAGTTTGAAACCTGATGTCTTAAATCACAGTAAATTAGAGTTTTATTTTTATTTTTTATTTATTTGCTCTAAGCTTCTATTTTTGACAATTAAGAAGAGCTGAATAACTGGTTATTTTACCTCATATTCCTATAACTAATAGTTATGTACATTAAAATAAATAAGGGGAAGTAGTGACATTGGATACCTGATGGTATTACATAGTGATTTGGAATGCTATAACACTGTATTTTGTTATGCTCTACAGAATATGTGGATTTTTTTGACACTGTTGAAGATGGCAGGCTTTATTTATATTAGGAAAAGTACAGTACATCCTGGGTAACATCTGCTAGGTCATCTTGTTCACTTTGTGCTACTCCATTAGTAGTATCCTGTTTGAGGAGACACAGAAGTCAAGAAGAGCCATTTAAGACCCTGTGCCCTTATCCTCATTTTTGAAGGTTGCTAGCTGTGATAGAAGCACCTGTCTCCTAAAAACAGGAATGAGAATAACATCTCGTGCGCATACACATGTGCACACCCCCACATTTATCTTACCTTGTGTACATCCTACTGCTTTCCTGTCAGCTAAATATTGCAAGTAAATGGAAAAGATTCTCCTGTATAACAGAACCTCTTTGCTGTTGATGATCTAAGCAATATGCATGTGTGTGTGTGTTTATATATATATATATATATATACACACACATAACATTTCATGGAGAGGAGTATCATGCAGGTGCAACATCACCATATGTTGTGAGCTACAAAGGAGTGCCTCTACTGACTCACTTGTCAGAGGGGTTCTGTGCAGCCAGATAAAGCTTTGACTTTGTTGAATAAAAGAACATGGGAACATTAAGAATAGCTTCTGTAATGTGGAAGTTCACTTTTATGTCTGCTCCGGGAATGCCTTTGTGAACCTGTAATACTTTTTCAGTGCAATGATACTTTGGTGGCAGCTGATACTGAAAAGATAAGAAGTTAATAGAGGAAGTTCTCAGTAGAAAAAGAGGAACAGGTGCGTCTACTTAAAGTGCTCTTCTAGAAATATTTACTTCTAAACAAGCACAAATCCTTGCTGTGATTGTCATGTGGCAATTTCCACAGTTCAAGCGCCCCAAGAACACTGTCTTTCCAAAACAAGTAGAAGGATCTTCAGTCAAAACTTTAGCTATGTCTTTTCCCACTGCCCTATCCCATTGTTGCTTTCAATGGTTACAATAATATTTCAATATTATTTATTAATATATGAAAGAATTAGGCCTGAGCAGCTCGGGAAGATTCACTTACTATAAAATCTTGAATTCTTGTATCATCACAAGCAATTCCAGCAGATTATTGTCCATATGAAGTTATTTCATCTTGCATTTGCAAAGTGTGGTTCTCTTCCTCTCTCTTTTTGGTATTTTGCTGTCATATCCAGTGGTTATTCACCTGTGCTGCTTTCCAGCCCACAGAACTCAGCTCTCCATCCCCTCCCACATTCATTTGGCTTTTAATCTCAGGCGAAATGGCAGATACCCAAGAATGATGGATATGGATATTGTGGTCATTCCCATTATTTGCAAGTGACTGCCTATAACTGCACTTGCAAAGTTACTATACAGTTTCTCTTTAATTTACACAGACCATGTTTTACAGGCACTTGTGGCCTCTTTTGCCCCAAACTCCATTTGGCAATGCCTATGGCTTTCATTCAGCAGTCTCATGCTAACTAGCAAATACTGTGAACTAACAACTGAGTTCAGCTATTACTTGAACACAGCTACCTCTGATAGGGAAGACAAGAACCTTTCAAGGGCCCAGAAGAGATCCTGCGGCATGCAGCAAGTCTTCCTGGCAAGCAGAATTTAGGTAAGTGGGATATAATTAGCCATGTTGGAATTTGACCGGGATATCAGGGTTAACATCCTGACTCTCATGAGAGGAGCCTAGGGAGTACCTGAGCCATGGGCAGTCAGGGCCTCTCGTTTCCATTACATTCCAGACGTTACATGACAGCTACCTAAATACATTTGTCTTTAATGAAAGGTAAGCTCACATATGATACGCACAATTTGGAGCTAGACATGTCCCTAATCCTGCAATATATGACTTTGAATTTGTGAAATAGCCAGCATAAAAGAGGAACTTCATAATTTGGTTTAGGAAATAGTAATAATAAAATTAGTCACCAGAAAAATCTATGGAAACCTAGGTTTGCTGAAAAGCTTAATGTACGTACAGTCAGCTAATAGAGGTAGGCTTTTCTTGTGTATGCTTGTATGCATTGCTTACAAAATTCCTTCCACAAAGAACTGCTGTTACACAGGGCCCCAATTCTGTATGTGGAGACAGTGGTGCAGACAGGAGCTTCAGCAGTGATGGCATCCAAAAGGCTCACCCAGACACTTCCCCTGCACGTCTTCAAATAACATTTTTTTTATCCTAGCCTATCTAGCTCCTCCAGTATCAGCTGTGTGCTTTCTTTAGGTCTCTTCTTGATGCCATTTTTCATTATTTTTCCCTGAGTCATACATATCAGAGATCAATGCTCTATACAGGAAGGCTGCAGGGCCAAACAGCTGCCCGTAGTGGGAGTAATGAAGTGTTTCTCATTTTTCCAGCTAGCCACCATCAGAAGTCTATGGAGGATTGAGCTTGAATTTTGCACCAGTTACTGTATGGGCAGGAGATTTGGTTATACACTTTTTTAAATAACTCAAACAGATTTCAAATGAGTGAACTGTGTTCACCTCAGTTCAAACTAGTATATTTATCACAAAAAATCTGAACACTGCTGGTATTCCTACACTGGCAAGATGTTGTGAGCACTACTGGAGCTTAGACTTTCCTTTATGCTCCCATATGTTGAGCACAGAGAAGAAACCTCTCTTTTTATTCTCAAACCTATTTCCTCTTGTGCAATGTGAATGTATTAAATGTAATCGTATTTCAGGGTAATATGATTAGACAAATTACTGCACTCTAAAAAGTGACATTAAAAATTAAGTTCCCATCTTGATTAGCTCATCTTTTCTAAATCAAATATTTGGTTTGCAAGAAAAATGAGACTTTTCCTTCTGACCTAAAGTTCCACATATTCAACCAAAGCTATAGGTCAATGGCTAAATGAAAAAAAGACTGATCTTTGTCCATTTCTGAATCATCTTTGATCCAAATCCTCTTTGAAATCTTAGCATCTTCAATCTATTGCTTCTGTGACACAAGTAACATGGTTAATTGCTAGTAGTGGCTAATGTGGCAGAGAAAGACTGGATATGAGCACACAGTTCAGACAATGATTCATATTTGGATAATTTAGACAGCACTCTGGTAGCTCTTGGTCCTTCATATATATTTATCTATACTTAAATATATACATATATGTTGCTTACTGTGGGGAAAACTTGATCCTGAAAACTCAGCAGAACCTGCAAAGGTGACTATGATGATTATAAAATTGCACCTCAGAGAAATGACTCATGACAACCTGTGGCATTATCCAGATGTCCTTTGGAGATGGACCCTTAATGTTGTCTCAGTCAGGGGTGGTAAATGGCCGTCCTAGGAGAGGGACTTCCTGCTCTGGGCTCTGATCACAGGACACTGGGGAGCTGGAATAGCAACTGCAGGAAAAGATATAGAGAAAGGGCATTTGAGAAGCAGAAGTAATATTAAACCAAATGGGAATGAATCACCACTGGAAATACAGCAGTGTCCTGGAGGGTGAAGGAGGCAATGGGCAATCCTGTACGGCTGGCTTATCCCTGCTGGGCATGGACGGGCTACTTGTGCTTCATCTCCATCTCAGGAGCTTTGAGTAGAGCACAAAACTGGAGGCTTGCTGTGTCCATGTCCAAAGGTAGGTCTTCAGACTCGTCTGGGACAACTGCTGGGCAGGTTCAGCAGGACAGTTGTGCAGGTTCTGGCAGCCAAGGAGACATCAAAGCAAGTCAGGCTGGTTGGGGACTACTGGATGGCAGCCCTCAGAGCAGCCCGTGCAGAAGTCTTAGTGTAGAGACTATGGTTTCATCTTCTGGTTGCTTGCTACCAGTGCATTACTGGTGCTTGATAGATATTAACTAACACAAATTGTCCAGTGTGCCCCATCAGGGCTTGCCATGTCAGGTTCAGTCCCTGTATCCTCCATCTTCTTAAGGACAATTGACAGAAGCCATAAAGAGGGGAGCGTGGCCTGAGCACTGGGCAGGAAAGCAGGAACGCCTGGGCTCCAGCCTTGCTCTCCTCCGTGGCCCCAGGCAGCTTGTGCAGCAGGACTCCATATCAACTTCCACTTGTGCAAAGTGCAGATAATACTCACTTTCCCCCTCCCAGGGGTATAATCAGGCTGTTTGCTAGGAAAAACTAAAAATACTTCCTGAGCCTAATGACATTTATTCTCTGGAATTCCCCAGAATGGTACATTCAAAAATGACAGCTCATTAGAAAAAACAAATTGACTCGATCTGCCTGTCCCCAAAGGTCCCTTAGCAGGAGGCTTCACTTGAGGTAACAGTTTCACAGCCCAAATAACTGGTACTGCAAAGGTAAATAGATAAAACAATCTTTTTTCTTTCATTTTACTTTGGTTCTTCTTGGTATTACTTTGGTTTACAGGACTTATTTTCTCTCCATATTCTGATACAGGATTTAGCTCCTGTATTTTTCTGCATAAAACACTCACTGCTGAAAATTCAAATAATTAATTGGTCATAAACAGCTTGTGCAGGTAAGTGACTGTATCTTAACAAAGCTTGAATTTGTCTGCTTACAAATGTTATTTTAAATTTTGAAAAGCTAGTTTTGCTGTCAGGCTAAGCACTTGGGAGTAAAGACAGTACTGTAAAACTTAAAAGATTTAAGAATTATACTGTAGGAAGTCAGGCTGTAATAAGCTTTAGATCAACAGTTCATATAGCATCATGGGATTCTCAACCGCCCAGGAGAAAGAGTCCTAATATACTGTAACCTACAACTTTTCCCTTGAAATGTCTTAGTTCTGCGAAGCAATAAAACAGTCTGGACTAAGTTACTAAAGGTCTTTGAAGTACTAGAAAGACCCATAAATAAGGTGAGTACTTTGGGAGGGGAGGGCTCATTTTGTGGTGTACATATACAACTATTTCGTAGTCAAGTTGATTTGTAGCTGCCTGTAAGTCAGTTTCCTGGGAGCAATAAATCTTCATTCAAGTAAAACTAAAATGTCACCAGTATTTATTTCATTCATTTTTTACCCCATCAGGAAAAAGAAAAATGTCGGCGTACACCTAAACTGTTCTATACACAGCTAGCAGCTCTGCACTGAAATTAGGGTTCATAGTATGATTTTTTTAAATGTAAACTGCAAACATTGAGCAACAGATGTACCATTGCATGGCCAAAAAAAAAAAGTGGTAACTGTCACTGGAGAAATAAAACTGAGTTATTGTTTCCAGTTTCAAAAGAACAGCAACAAGTATAAAAAACTATATGTGATCTTTGTCCTTTTTTCCCCTCAGACACCTGCACTCATCTAATGTTTCACTGAGCCCTGAAAAATAAATGCATAGCTTCAGTCTCCTAATCCATGTGGCTCCAGAGACCACTGTTACATGAGAACTTAAACTGATGATGCTGAGCGTCCTAGGGGCAGCTTAATCTTTTTTAATTCAAATCAACTGAGTCCCATGTGGCGCTAGGATGATACTCTATATGCTGCAATCAGACTGACCTAGACTTTTTGTGCTCTAAATGATTAATGAAACTGCCTCCTAGTTTGTTTCTATGGTGATCTGAAACTTGACACGACATAGGAATCTGCCATTCACGCTGAATGAAGCGAGGAGGAGGTAGCCCAGGAACAAAACTCCATCAGCTGTGCAGAGGAGGCTGCATTTTAGGTCATTAGTCTCCTTGTACTTGGATTGCCAACTCTTGAAAATAAAAGTGAGATAAAACGCCCTAGGTAAAATGGATTTAATGGGAGCGTTTTCTCACCAGTTGTAACAATATTAGCAAAATAGGTTAGTCTGGAAGCTACTTTTTGTATTTTCTTTTCATGGGCAAGTGTGTGATAATGCGATAGATGTAGTTACAGCAAGTTTGTAGCTCTGTAATAAAGAAGCAAATTGAACTGTGAAAGCTCTGCAATGACTTTAAGCACTGTAAACAATGCATAAAAAAAAGAGAGAGAAAGAGAGAGAGAGAGAAAGAAAGAGAGAAAGAGAAAGAGAGAAAGAAAGAGAAAGAGAGAGAAAGAGAGAAAGAGAGAGGGAAAGAGAGAGAGAAAGAGAGAGAGAGAAAGAG
>JAVCKT010005617.1:0-12743 GCA_032273925.1 Rhynchotus rufescens | reverse complement strand
AGATGTATCAGATCAAATACTTCATGTGAACTTTGCAATCTCTCCAGAAGCCAAATATTTAGCATGCTAAAACAGTCAAAGACATCCTGGAGAGAAAACTACCACTTTAATCTGTGGGCTGGGACCATTACAGTGGCTTAAAGGGATCCTATTTTTAATAGTGGCCGAAGAGGAATGACTAAAATAAACCAGATCTCTGTTTTTGTGTTCCCTTTTTTCTTTCTTTGGGCACTTTTGTATCATCTTTGAAATGTGAAAAAACTTCAGAGATTTAAATCATGTTTCTTCTCAAAAAAAAAAAAAAAAAAAGCTTTGCAATAAGAAACTGGGAAATCTGCCTGTATACCAAGCTATTTAATTTCCAATAATTTCCAATGCTCAGCAATGTTGTCTGGCACGACAGCTGTTGCCTTGTGAGTGGTGGGAAAGGCTTTGGGCCTCCAACCCTGTGGATGTGGAGGGGCTGCTTGGCCTGAGAGGGGCTCCATGAAGCTTTGCAGAAGATTCAAGGGGAATTAGGTAACAGGGCAAGAATAGGTTTCATATGAAGTTGGGAACCCTTTAAAAAATGCGAAACATGAGGCTTAAAATCAAAGAGGAGAAATCTGAGCTGTTGTTTTGAAAACCAATGGGGCGAGTTCTTACACAGCATTTAATAGAAAGGTAATCGCTTCAGCCTGTTTGGGCTGATTAATTTTTACAGTCTGTGGTTCAAAAATAAGCTCTCAGAAATGTCAAAATGCTTTTATCCTCGTGCGTTGCTACTCATCTGTTTCTGGCTTGTGACATGGTTTCGACAAAATTTCTAGTGCCGTCAGCCTCTGTAAAGTGCTTAATCTATTTAGAAACAGCAAAGCAAAACCAACCACACACAACCCCTCAAAAACAGCATGGAAGGCAAGAATTATGACTGGTGGTGAAGATGACTTCATTTGGCCTTTGGGAAGCAGGTGCTTCTTGTGGATTTCTGCACCAGAGGGTTTAAAAAAGTTACTCTTACTGAAACTTTATTTACTGTGATCGAAACAGAAGTCAAATTCATCTATAAAGAATTGCAAATATGTTTCAGGAATAATCAGCCTCCTCATAGAGAAGTAATCTGAAACTTTTACCTGTTAATCATGAAGCGGTGGCATTGAAACAATCAAGAACCGTTCGATTTGTAATCAGCCTAAAAAACTTTTAGGTGGATTTTCTTAGAGATTGAATAGAAAAAGTCATGCTGTAGTTTCTCTGAATAACTTGTATTCTTAAATTGCTGGAGAATATTTGTAGTGTTCATGCTTGTAGACCTTTCTGGAGATGGGGTACGTCTGGAGGATGAAGCGTCTCTCCGATGAGAGTGCGTGGCTCCCATTTGGAATGGCTTCATTCTCTCTGGCATCGGTATTAAGGAAACCACAAAAATCTTAGAGAAGATTACTGTGCTGTCAACTGCTCAAGCCTGCCCAAGTTCTCTTAAGAAATATAAATGAAGCATTCCCTTGAGCAGACTTTCCTGAAATGAAGGGGGTTTTGTTTTCTTTCTTGGAAATGAAATAAATGGGCCTTTTCTGTGTGCTAGCTAATTGTTTCCAAAAAGCTGCCTTTTATTGTCCTGTAGTCAGCAAAAGCTATTTATTACAGAATGTATCTTCTACCTCAGTGCTCACCCACCACAAATGAAGCATAGGTGCAAATAGTCCCTCAAGCTTAGCTTGATTTCCCCACCTCCACCCTGATAACACCTTTAACAATATTGAACTGTTTTGTGGTATGAGAAATGTGTTCTTTAACACTTAAGTGAAATGTTTCCCCTAGACCTTGGAAAAGAATTTTTCTGATTGTCCTGATGTTTTCCATGCATTAATGGGGCAGCAAGCCACAAAGGGTAGTGGTGAGGCTGTGCTAACCTTAAAGTTATGGGTAGAAGCTGACTCTAAGCCCATAGTGCATCTTTTTGACTAACAGAGACACTGAGAAAATGTCCATGCGAGTCTTGAAAACAGGAAAGTATGGCTTTTTTGAGGGGAAAAAAATGCAGATTAATGTCTTGTATTTTATGTTAGTAATAAAAATCTGCCTATAAATACTTTGGAGTACCAGAGCACGTTTAAAAAGAACTCTTTAAGGGCCATTAAATCCAACTGATAAGTAATAAATAACAAATCCAACTGATAAGTAATAAATTGTTGAGAAGCAGCCACATGCTGTGGCATTGCTGCATTATCACTTACCCTCTCTTCTCTGGTAATAGCAGTGACTCTCACAAAAGAATCAACGGAGCCAAAACTCTTAAAAATGGCCAGTGGGTCCCTGGGAGCGTTGGTGGAGTCCGGCAGTGCTGCTGTCCTCCCTGCAGAGCCTCCCTTATGTGAGGCCCTGTCCTCCTGCAGGGTGAAGCTTGTTGCTGCTTTTGTGCTGCAGCCATGTGTGGTGTATATTAGCTGTCATGACTGTTCCAGACATGAATTCTATGACAAACATAGCATATATATATATATGTGCGGATGGCAGCATATGCCTTGAAAAGAGAAACTTAGAGTTAAGTTTAAGATAGTAATTTCTGTTGATTAATGCTGGAAAAAAAAGTGTGAGGTTATGTAAGCACTCTTCTTGGCATCCAAAAAGTTGCTTTTCTGTCCCTTACTGTGCAAAAGACTCAAATTTTGATTCGTCAAACTCTTGAAGCACTGTTTCCTCTTATTCCCGAGACTCATTCCAAAACTCAAGAATCTGAAAAACAAATTTTGTATTCAGTTTTGTCACTGCTTTGCATAGCCCCTCACATATTTCAGTCCTTAGAAATGTTGTATTTTCTGCTGTTAGAAGATGGTTCTACATGTATGACTTGGAGTAAACTTTGGTTTCACACTTCACTTGGGGAGTATTTGAACTGTTCGGCTTGTGTGTGTCCATACTATTAAGAGCTACCCTAAGTTGTTTACAGTACTTCTTAAGCCTTCCAATCTTTTCCTTCTCTGAATGTGCTCCGATGTGCTGTGAGAGTAGTTGTGCCGGTGCGGAATGGAAAGCTGAAGTAGCGTGTGCAGGTAACAAGAAAAATCCACTGTTGGATTCTATATCCTGGAATAGATGCTTGCTTCTGGTTTTGGATTCCTTGTTTTAAAATAATAGTAATAAAAAGATTTGGAGGGATGGAAAACTCATGTCTTCCCTAGGGTTAAATTGATAAGGCAATTCCTTTTGGGGTCCCGAGGATAATTCTTTTGGCTCTGGCCCAAATTTGATAGAAAAGGCATGTTGATACCTGGCTCTGTTTTGTTCAGCATTATGATGCTACCTAATTATGCTGTTGGTCGAGAGCCATTTGTGCTGTTTTCAGTGTTACAGGGTTTCATTACTTCATTAGGATGAAGTATCATTTATTCACAGATGTCCCTAGGAAAAGAAGTGTTGTTCGGGTGAAATTTTTCTATTTGTGGTTTCTATGTCAAAAGGCCTGGAGGACGTGTCTGGAGCTGCTTCGAGAGATGTGCTCTAATTATTTTGTTTTAGCAGCAGCTTAACTAGTGTAGTACCAATCCATATATTTAAACTGGAGGCTGCAGGTCAAAAGACTTATTTGGACATCTTGAGCCCCTAAGCATGCCAGGAATATATGCCACAGTTGTTATTTCTCTTGATGTGCATGTTGCAAATCATCCAAATAAACAAAAGAGTCTGCTGTGGCAAAAGTTGCCTCTTGATGGCATTTTGGCAAAGTTTGGGCTGGTGTGATGACTTCGAACTGTTTCCAAACACTGTTATGTGGCTGTAGTGCTTTTGATTTAGTAGTAAGCACCCTCAAGTACATAACTCCTATTAACTAAACCAATGACATGTCCTTTAAACTTGCTATAGAAATACTTTCCCAGTATATACGAGCTCATAAGATGAGTAAATCAGTGCTTCCATTCAACAGGCTTGTCACTGGAGTATGCTTTGTGGTGCCTTCTCCTCACTTTAGCATTATAGCTCCCCGTACCTGTATATCATGTGTATCAGTATATCATGTAGCAAGTGAAAAATTAACATCCTTGTCTGGTGCTTTTCCACAGGTTACCAAAATGGTCAAAACAGTCACTACTAGAACAGTGCGTCAGGTGCCCCTCGGGCCTGACGGCCTGCCCGTCATGGATGGCTCCTCTCCCATGGGCAGCTACACCGATTCCATAGACAGGAGGTACATGAAGAACGGCGAGCGCTACATCACCCCACAAGCATCATCCACGTTAACCAGGTCCTACAACAGCTACAACGATTCTTACCCCGACAGCCACGAGGGCCAGTATCGCCCGTATATCGGTCACGACGGTTATGGAGATCTGTCCGATAACTACGGCAGCCTGTCCCGGGGTGTCAACTACCGTCCTCGCTATGCCTACGTGCCGGGGAACAGCTACCGGCCCGAGGACGGGAGCTTCACGTTACCGAGCAGAAGGGACAACTACGGTCCTATTGCCCAGCCCCAGGTGCCAGTGGGCAGCAACGTTGACTTGAACCGCTCCCAGCCAGAACGCTTCCAGCCGGAGCCCTACGGGCTGGAAGATGATAACCGCAGCCTGGGAGTAGATGATGAGGGGTATGAACTAGATCCAGATTACTCCACTGTGAACAGGAGGATATCTGCAGGAGTGCCGGAGAGAGGGAGACCACACAAAGGAAGGTAAAGCACACTTGTTTCTTGCTATGCTATTTGCAGCTATGTTTTTCTAAGCTGGGTATATACTTGTGAACTTGCAATGGCCTGGTAAATTCAGAAATTATTTGGCAGAAAAATAATAGCAGTGGTTGTGGTCAGCATAGTCTCTGTGAAGAGATAAACATTAAAATCTCAAGAGCAGGAAAATAAAGGGGTAGAGGAGGAAAGACTTTGCACAAATGACAAAATAAGTAGTCAACTGGCTTATGGTTGCAATGCAGTTATCTCGGCTAGAGGAATGATGAGCATTCCTTAACAATATGGAGGAGGCAAAACTAAACTGTTCTAACATAGGAGCACAAAATAAAGGTGTTAGGAAGAGTTTTTTGGGATAAGAGGGGAAATCCTTCTGCTTGCTATGAATAAGGCAGAGTTCGTTGCTCTCTTAGTCAATTAGTTGTGGAGAATGCCCTTGCAAGCTCGCAGTAGTACGTCTTGCGCTCAAAACTACCATGGTTTTTCCAGGCAGTATGGTTTAGGTAGAATGTGAAAGACATGCTGTCCTACACAGAGGCTACATTACACTTTCCTTGGTAAGAAAGGAGGTGTGACTGCAGTGTGTCGCCCTCAGTCCCATCCCATGCAACAAGGTGAAGAAAGAGTTGTAGGTTGTGATCCTTCTGACAGGCCCTGTTATGTTGCGTCTGCCAAGCAAAGATCTGAACAGCTGGTTGGCTGCAGATGAGCTGAAGTTTTTTGGAGGTGAAGGAATGCTTCATATAAAAAAGGCTGCACTTGTTTAACACACTCAGCTCCTGGGCCCGTGCTCATCGCATGTCCTAAGCTGCGTGGCAAGGTTACTGCAAAGCTCACTCAAGTACTCAAGCATTTTGAAAGACTAGGTCATTATTTTGCCCTGTCAGTCTATGTAAAGAGGAGATCAAGAGCATCTGAGTAGCACTTAACATAACTGAAGAGGTCAGGCACAAATTACTTGTCTTCCCAGGAGACATTCTGCTTTATGCCATATTTTCTGGCATTAATGCAGCTATTGGCTCTTGCTTTGGGGAAAAAATCAAGCCTGAGAGCAGACTTATTACTCAGCTGAAAGTAATTTTCTGAGTACAAACCTGAAAAATTCATATACTTTAATTGTTGGCTGTACAGCCTGCTAACTTTTGGCGTATACCTGCGTGAAGTCATATCCTCATGACTCACCTTTTGATATGGATTTAATTCCTATTATTTCACTTGTAGTCTAGAGTAGTTTCCAGAGGTGTTGAGAATGAGTTTGGAAGCCCCTGCCTCTGGATTTTTATGTGGTCTTTACCACTACGGGGCAAAGGCTTCTCCTCATCAGTATTGGCTGTTGGTGGCATTTGGGTGACAAGGCCTTTCTTTCTTTCCTTTGCTTTTTCTTGGAGCTCAACTTCATCAAACTTCTGTTGGTGTTCACACTTCTGGAAGTTCATTTTAAATGAACTTCAATTTAAAAATTAAAATACCTGATAACTGGCACACGTGTACATGACAAAGATCTATCTACTGAGAGCCCTTTGAAGTGTATGGGGCTGAGAGTTGTAGTATGAGCAGTAAGCAGGTGCAAAATAGGGATCAGTCAGAGGAATTTGAGTTGCAGCTTAGTGCATCTAAGCAGAGCTTACAACTCTGAACAGAACAGGCAATAGTGTTTTTACGTTTTTATTGTTTTAGCTTTTTTCAAACTGTGTGCATGATGAATATTTAATAGCCTGCTTAAAACCTGTCCATTTACATTTTTAAAGTTTTTTTTAAACAACAACCCTTTGATTTATTGTTCTTTGCAGTTTGGATAGGGCCAATTTACAGTTTTTGTTTTACATTTCTTTTGTTGCATGTCTTCCATATTTAATATGATCAAGAGGTTTTGACAGGTAATTAGCTTGACTGTAGCAAAGATCTTTAGCTTCTGAGAATGTAAGAAGCTTGTATGAAGGCCTCTTCATAAATAGTTACTTTTTGGCATTTGAGAAGTATTTAAACATTTCAGTGAACCTGCATTTCAAATATGCTGTTGATCTGGAAGAAACTAATGACAATAAATAGCTCTTTGTACTAGATGGAAGGTAATTACTACTTTATTATTTCTCTTCCTTTTTTTTAAAGGAAGTCATTACTTGCAAAAGATAATAACTTGAAGGCACTTTGGCACTGTGTAGACTAGGCATAATCACAATGTTGTTAGAAGCTTTTCTCAACCACTGTGCCCGTATGCCTCAGTAGAAAGGTGATAGGTCCATAAAGACATAAAAGTCATAAAGACAAGAGGCTCCTTCATTTTAGGAATCATGATATGGGGTTGCTTGTGAGAAGGAGACAGTATCTGCAGGGTGTTGATTGTTGAGTGAATTGCAGCTGCATGTCCTCCTTCCTGGGGAGGGGTAGAACCCACCTCTGTCTTTCTCCTCTCAGTGATCAGAGAGGAAAATGTCTGTTGTGTTCTTATTCCTCTGTCATCACCAGTCTCAGTTTAAGCTAGTTGCTTCATTTTAAATTGGAGTGGGGAAAATGTGCTTCCTC
Source organism: Rhynchotus rufescens (assembly GCA_032273925.1). NCBI lineage: Eukaryota > Metazoa > Chordata > Aves > Tinamiformes > Tinamidae > Rhynchotus > Rhynchotus rufescens. The sequence continues at coordinate 5,560 of JAVCKT010005617.1, read as the reverse complement.
AGAAACGCTTTCAGTCAAATGCACAAGGGGAATAGTCCACCTGCAGGCTCTTCAGTGTGTGGCTGGGTTTGTCTGTTTTCTTTTTTATGTACCTGGCCCCTGCCATGGGCTGAATTGTTTTCTGGAAGAAAAAAGATCCAACAAAAAACACCCTTGCATCTAATGTTCTTTTCCTTGAGATGTGCTCTGGCCTGTTTCAAGTCAAATGGTACAACAGGCTCAAAGATGAGGAAGGATTTTTTTATTCACAAACCCCATCCCTAGTGTTACTTGAATATAGTTGGATCATTAAGTGGAAGTTAAAGCAACTGAGAAAAAATCTTGGAACTTTGTATTATTTATATATCATTTAATTTTAATATATATGTGTATTTTTAAAGTTTTCTGTTCAACCTGCAGTTTCTTGCTGTTGTGATGATTTTTCTGCAGTGCCTCATTACAGCTCACGCTTGCACTAGTATCTGTGGGACTTGTTTTTCCCTAAAAATTCCGGAGCAGAATTTGCCAGGGAGTATTCCAGGCTAGATGGGCTCTGAATTTTTAATGCTAATGGAGTCAACAACAACAAAACAGCTTTCTGCTGTTAATTTTTCTGTGGCAGAAGCCTGATTTAAGAGAATGAGACTACTTTGCTCTTCACTTTATGGTTAAAATTATTGTTCCCAGTGCATGGGCAAGGTTTAATTTAATTACTTATGATGTTTGGGGGGAGCATTTGGAGTTCAGGGCTTTTGTGTTATTCGCTGTCTGTAGAAAGAGTAAAATGCTGGTATCAAGTAAGTGTTGTTCACATTATATTTTAGGTTATTTCTGCTGTCTTTTTTTCTTTTTTAAAGGTGTATTTGTAGGTTATCGTTAAAGAGCACTTCTAGCCTGAGCCCACCCCATTCCAGTTTAGTGTCACACAGTATCTGTGTTGGGGACGTGTCAGTCACCACGGCTCAGCCCCCTTGCTTTAACAGCCAGCCCTAAGTATTGTGTCAGGTTGTATTTAGCATTGGGACGCTGGCCAGTTGAGGCAAAAATGTACGGATACAAGTACCATCAGTTTGGAAAAGATGATGGTTTTTCTCGGAGGTTCATCCTGGATATGAGTCTGGTCTGAACCTCCTGTTGGCCTGGATGTAGGTACCTGAAGACACATCTTGAGCTGAGGTTCAGGGGCAGGCTGCAGCTTGAGTCAGACCATCCACTGGTGGCTTCTAGATGGATCCAATCAAGATGACTTCAGCATTTTAACCATATGTCCTGTAGCTCTTAATCCTTGGCGCAGGATTTGCTCCAGTTTGGGAATGCTCTTGCCTGTCGTGCCAATGGGGAACAGTAGCTGGCAATGAGAGGAGTCTGCAAAGTCTCCAGGTTTCCTCTTCAGTATTTGGCATCAAGTTCCCTACTGTAATCCCAAGTCCTTCTGGTCTCTTATCCTAAGCAGACACCAGGTGCAAGCTGTGATGAACGTAATGCTTGTATAAATTTTTGGGGAATAGATGTGCAAATTCTTCACCTGTTTACCCAAATGTGTCCACGGTGAAGCAGCAAGGAAGAGAGAAACCCACATGTTCTCTCTCAGATTGTATCTATGCTTGAATGTGTGTTGATCAATTCCCCACCAAGGGTAATGAGTGAGACCCAGCACATGCTCCCAGCCCGGCTGCTTTGCCAGGGACGGATGGAGGGTGAGAGGCTCCCAGGCAGCAGCCCCTGGTGCACGGCCAGCCCCGAGCCCGCGGCCTCCCGCGCACACGCGGCCTCGCTCACGTCCATCCTCCCTGTGACCAGTAACTCACCTTCCCAGCACAGCTGCTCCACCAAAATGAAAGCAATAAATTAATAAAATCTTACTTAGGCCTTGCCAGTCTGCCTTGGAGAGACTGACCTCACCTGGGCTGGGTGATCCTCGCCAGCACCAGGAGAGGGGATCACTTTTTGCCAGGCCCCTCAAAGGCTTCCTGGTTGTTCTGTGTTACTTTAGCTAATGAGATACTTCGTTCCTTCACAGATGGTGAATGATCTATTTTGGTAAACTGCTTCCCTCAAAGCTATTAAGCAGTGGCAGATTGACATTTAGAGCTTTCTTTGTAAAATCTTTAAGGATTTTTTCTTTAATTTCAATATGGTTTTTCCCTCTTCTCCTAACATGATCACTGCATTTAATAATGTGGATCAGAATTGGTGTGATACCTTCATTAAGCTTTCTTGTACAGCTGTTATATCCAGCTGCCCAGGTGAACCAATTGGTTTTGTTACTATTTCTTTAACCAGTGACTGGCTGACTCTTGACACTACAGAGGTGTGCTGGACCAAATACACAGGTATATCTTAACAGCAGTGGCTTGCATGTTCATCCTTCCTGTGAAAATGCTCCAGAGATGCTCTTCATCTGGTCTGAAAGTAGCTGTCTGCACTGAAGTGTGATCACAGCAGCCTGTAATGCTGCTCTGCACAGGAGAGATGGTCCTGCAGAATCAGGCTGAGGTTGGTGGGAACAGAGGGGAGCATCAGAAAGACTTCCATAGGGATAAAAATACTGATGGTCACTTGTCAGTGTCTTTTATGGTTCGAGGTCTGCTTCCTTGATGCTTCTGCTGCACGGCTGGGGTCTCGTAGGAGTTACAAGAGTTTATGCTCTTGTCACTGCTCAGCTCCAGAGCCATCGCTGGTGGGTTCTGAGCGGAGGTGCCTTCCCCGCTGCCACCAACATGTTTCATCTTGAACCATCTGCACTCTTTGTATCCGAGACCCTTAACAAAGCAGCCTCTTCCTTGGAACACAAAGTGCTCGGTGTCCTCCTGTATTTCATTCTAGTGCAGCGCTGTGTCTTTGGGATTTCATCAGAGAGGGACCATCAAAGCTAAGGATCAGGAAAGCCCATTGGCTGTCTTTGTGCTTAGTAACTTTGTACTGGAATAATGAAAGGGGAAAAAAATCCCTCTTAACATTATTTCAGTAAGTAGCATGCAGATGTGGTCTTCTTTTTAGAACGAATGATGCATTATTTCAGAAATACGATGTTCATATTTAATAAACAGTGCTTGATAATATAAATAAAGTTACATGGTGCTCTTCTTTGTCTTGACCGCTTTGGATTTTTAGTTCTGCAGTTTTATTTAGGGCTTGATGAGCTTTTACTTGAGCTTTCATGGTATCAAAAGCCTTTGTTTGGCACCTTCAAGAAGATGCACCATAAGGGAGCTGGGAGCAGCTGCATGGCTCTGCTTGGAAGGCTTCACAAAAATACAAACAAGCTTCATCCCAAGGTGGTAATTATGCATGTGTATTTGCATGGATGAGAAGAAAAAAGAAACTTAATTGTGCAGGTGTAGCTGAGGTTGTGTACAGTTATCCTGTAGACAACTAGGCCTGTACTTGCTGAATTACAAGCTACCAAGTCAAACAAGCAGCAGCTGTGCAGAGGGCTATTATTAAACTTGATCTACTTTTCTGTGTGCCTGATAATGCACGGTGAGGGTGATTCTGAGAAGTCAGGTTGTTTTTGTCGTTTTAATGCTGTTTGTGACAGATTTGTGTATGTAAAGACAAAAATCTGTTTGAGTAACAGTTTAGGGTGTTTGTAGCTGCTGCCCTCTTTTTTTGCCCATAAGTAAATCCGTTCAGCATCAAGACTTTCTTCTTGCCATGGAGGAAACAGCTCTTTTCTCTTAACAGAAAATACAGCAGCTGTCCAGACACTGTAAATTACTGCGTGGAGCCAGCACTAAATTATGCATGCACAAATAACTGCATCAATAAATGATTTCTTCAGATTCATTCTGAGTTTTGGACACCAGCCCATTTTTATCCTTTCATTCAGTTTATGATTTAGATCAGCCATTCAAGTCTGTAGAGGTGCTTTTAACGTTAAAAGCATTAATTGTACAAGACTCAGTTGAGACTCCACCTCCAGTTGCTTCTCTCCCCAGAGTCTAGTTTAATTAGCAGTCCCTTTAGGATAATACCGAGCTCCGTTTTCTTCCCAAATTTTAATGGTCTATATATCCTTGTGCATGACATGAGAAATTTTTCAGTAACATCAGCTGGTGCCCAAAGAGAAAGTTTTTAAGAAACATTTTGTAGCAATTAAAACTTCTTGCTTGACTGAAATAACTGCGGTGTCACAGCGGTAGCTAATCTGCCCAGGAAAAACCAGCAGGGCAAAAAGCTTTGCTGTTTAAAAGCAAATAGGCTGTATACTTGCAGATGTACATGTGCTGCAGCTTTATTTTTAAGAATTGTTCTGGAAAGGCTGTAATACCTTGAATTCTATAGGGCTTTTCTAACTAGTAACCTTGATTTTTATGGTATTCACTCCATCTGTCAGCTTTATGGAGCAGCAGAAGACATAACGCTTAACATATTAGTTAGTTTATGTCAAAATGCATTAAAGGTAGGTTATGTAGAAGTGAGAATGAAAAAGAAAAATCTTATGTGCTTCAGGCTTAAAACAATTGGATTAACTGCAGTTTTGGTTCAGTCAGTAGTCACCTCAGCTCTTCATTCTTCTAAGAGCAGTTTGCTTGCCCGGGTGAGCCTTGGCGACCCAGCCTTGGAGAGGAGCAGCTTCAAAGCAGACTGTGCTTATTGGGGATCCTGACCACGAGCTGAGAGCTGCCTGACTGCCCGGTGGCTTGTTCACATGCCAAATCTAAGAAAGAAAATAAATTTTCACGAGTTCAGTGGCTGCTATGTGTGTGCTTCGGGCTTCCTTCTGTGCGGATAAGGGCTGAAATGTTACCTTACAGCTTGGTGCACCTCATGGGCATTGCAGCTCCTCTGAACTAGCAGCGTGTGTTCTGGAGGATGTAAAGTGTCACTTTAAATAAAAGATGAGCTATATCAGCGGGTCTCAAAAACCAATTCTGTCTCCCCTTGCAAAGGTGTTGCTGAAATCCTCTCTCTTAGCAGACAGTTGTCAGAAGTGATAGGGATAAGGAATTTTTCAGAAGGTGTATTGATGTAGTGGTTTATATAGAAGGGGAAGAAGTATCACTTGACAGAGTGGCTCTTCTGTTTATTTTAAGAATATGGGAATTTCTATTGTTTGAGAACATGTTTGAGAAAGTATCTTTGACTGTGTTAATTGTGACTTTGCCCTTTGTGTGACCACGGACGATTGTATTTAAAGATGTATTGGCTGGTTGTGATTGACCTCACTTCAGCCATACAGTGAATTATGGCAGGACAAGGTGGGCGCACATGATTCTCATGCTGTAAGTGACCTTAATACTCTTACAGTCTGGTTAGATGTTGATTCTGGGATAAGGAGAAAAGGAGGGAGTATTAGATTCATCTCAGATGATAGCAGGTTGCAGTGGTGTTAACAGCTGGATCCAGATCTCCCGACTATCCATTTCTTGTATAAAAAACTGATTTCTACTGTATGCTTGGATTCAGGCCTTAAATTTTCCCATTTCCTTTGGCAAACTGTTAAACTGTGTTGATGAATTCAGAGTACTTGTGTGTGCATCAGCTCTTGCATGGAAATGTAGTACATCTCAGATTTGTTGAAAAGTGTCCATGGTCCCCCTGTGCCCAGGCCTTGAATGCCTTTAATTAGAGTTCT
>JAVCKT010005615.1:0-11811 GCA_032273925.1 Rhynchotus rufescens | reverse complement strand
AAATATCTGAAGTAAGTCTGTTTCCATCTGCTTTGCCCTTCTCCCCTCCTCGAACAGGAACTCTACTTCATTCAGTGCACACGCTTCAAGAATGGTTAACAAGGACAAAAAAATAGTATTTCTTTTTCCTCTCCTTAATTTACTATATACCATCATAGTAAAGGTAGCCCACACTATCAAAAATCTTCGGCCAAACCAAAAAAAGTTGAATCTTTTTCTCTGCATCATGCCCATTCAGCTATTATCTGAAATTCTCACTTGTTAGTAATTTATTTTTGCAAGAGTTTCTATTTTCACAATTCAATATGCAAGGCACAAAGCATACAAATTGTGTGTACCTAATCTGGGATGCTTATAGCCCGATTTTCCAGAGCATTTGTCATTGTGCATTACATCATCAGCACGACTTACACTTCCTATTAGCTTCAGCTGCACCTTTGAAAGGTTCATATTCATCATTTCATAGGTTTCCAACTTGAAACCTTAGCTAATCATGATCCTCACATCAAATGCTATTGGTAATGAAAAGGGTCAGGTCTCTTGCTTATCAAGTGAAAGGCAAAAGCCTGTGGCATTTAACTAGGGAAATCTTCAAGTGATCCTCCTTCTTCAATCCCTTTTCAATTCACTGAGTATACACAAGAAGTATGTGTTCTACTGACCACATCTTCCCCGAGATCCTTAAGGCATTCCTGTAATACAAATCATGAGGAATACTGAATATCAGAGGTTTTCAGGGGAAGGGAGGGGGTAGAAAATGCGCTGACAGAATTAAGAGTTACAATATTCGTGCTTTCTGGAAATCAAATACTCAGCATTTAATTAGGCCACCTAACATCCTCTTCAACTTCTTTATGCTCATGTAGGAGTATACTTGAATTAAAAATACAAATAAATAAATAAAGGGAGAGAGGGGAAAAGAAAGACTGGAGTACTATCTAGAAAGTTAACAGGCATTATTGTTTCTAGATTTACTACATGTGAAAGAGTAAATCTACTAACATCAACAGATTTATGTGACAAAAAACAAAGTGGTAATTAAACTAAAACCTTAGACTTCCAACCATTAAAGTGGAACTACATAATCAGTTTTCAACTCCATAAAACCACCAGGGTAGAATGGATTAAAACGAGTAAATCTCATCATATTTAATGTAATTTCACAAGTCTGGTTCTTTTTTTGTCTGCAAATCACTGTTTTTCTCCTCAGAAGCAACACAATACCTTCTACTGCTATAATTACTCTTAAAAGAACAGACTTTGAAATTAAAATACTGTGCTAATCCTAAAATATAACCTGCTTTAATACAAATTATGTCTTAATATCAAAAACAATCAGTGGAAAAAAGTTTACAGAATTTGAAAATAATAAAAATGAAGCTTAATGATTCCAAACTTTTTTCTTCCTTCTTGTCTTTATTGTTACAAATTTGTGCCCTTTAATAATGACTGGATAGGGAAGATGCTTATGTGGAATTTGCCTAACTTGATTCCAAGGAAAAAATAATTAAAATGTTTTAATTAATTCAGGTTCCCTTGATAAATAGTTCTTTTAAATATAACTCAATATTGGCTGCATCTTTCTTGACAGCTGGTATTTCCTTAACAGAGAATGTCTCAAATGGCTTATGCATAACATTCTTTCTAAAACTCATTTCCTTTCTATGTAAGGAGTTAATACAGCAGGAGGAAAAAAAAAAGCAGGAATGTTTCAAGCCATATGGAATAGAAGAATCTGAGAGCTTTGTTTCTGATTAGCCCGATAGTGCTTTGTAGAAATATTATTAATGTGTCTATAGTTTAACATTTGTAATAAGGAAAAATACTTGCCAATAATTTTGCTTCTCTCTAGATCATTCTAACATGAATTTCAATTTTGTTCTAGCTGTTCAGCACACGCCTGCTGACTGCTCTTAGTAAGGTTCAGCTTCAGTAAGCAGCAATATTAGGAGAGAGATGTTAAAAACCAGCAGTTACCTCAATAAGAAATGAGATCAATGGTTCTGTATCAAATAACTCCCCAACCAGAAAGCAAAGTTCTTGATAATTTCACTCTGATTGTTAAATCATTCAAGAAACAAAATTAATACCAAAACCTTTCTCAAGGCATATCAATATTTACATCTTACAAAAAATGATACCCTTCTTTAGTGGGGCCACTTCTCCATATTAACACTGCATACCAAGTTCTTAAGAGCTGTGAGAACTACATCTATCACATGGAAAAGAACTACTGCCCCACTAGCAAAAATCCTGAGATGCTGCATCTCTCCAAGATACTGAGGCAAAAAACAAAGTTATTTGCTCTAAAGATTGCAATACATTCTGCCTATAAAGTTGCAAATACTTAGCTAAATATCTGAAAAGCTACACTATTAACAACAATCTTCAAATAAAGAACAAATAACTGATGAATTTCTCCTCCCTGGGTTATTCTATAAGAACTCATTAAAATATTACACTTCTCCACATCAATTTTCAGTGCTTTTGAAAACCTTCACCCTAAAATATTCTGCAGTATATGCAACTAAATGAAAGCAAATTCCTATACAATAATATTTCACAGATGCTGTCTTTCAGTGCTGGGCATTTCATTGTCCATGTGACATTCTGTGACACTTCTGGTAAATATTATCATCTGTGTTAATACTGTACATACAGAATATCTAACACTGAAATAAAAGCCAATCAAAAAGTTTTTGAAATGTAAATGTTTGCTTATTTGCTTATCACTGCTATATTTCCAAAGTTCAAGAAAAGCCTCTCCTGAAAATGTCTTCCTTAGCCAACTCTGTAATCCAAGTCTCAGGGAGATGATGGACATGGAAATCTCGTGTAACACGATTTTTATTTCCTCTTTCTTCTAACGCCTTGAACATCTGTGTGATGAGCATGGAGAAGAAAAGGGAGGGCAAATGGCACGAACAGGCAACTCATTTTCACATTCTGTTTACCAATACAAACCAAGTAAAAAGTCAGATTTACCACCTCTATTTGTTACTGCCTACAGGAAAGAACAGGTATCTCAATATCCTTGGAGCTCCATGCAACAAGGAAAACTTGAAGCTTTCCTAATATTACCTTTCATGTAAATTTTTCTTCAGGGATATAATGCTGCTGTACAAGGAGGGAATGGTCTGCCAAGCTGCAAAGACACAGAGAGAAGGAAGACCATAAGATGACCTCATTAAAGTGTGACTGAAAAGCTTACCAGAAAAAAGCTTGTTTAAAAGCTTACCAAATCTTGAGCATTTTTCATAATGCTAATGTTCTTTCATTAATTAAAAAAAAGGTATTAGTGTATTTTCAAAGATATTTTATTGCACAAGGATGCTGTGTGTGATGCCATATTGTTCCTCAACAGGCCATGCTACTGCAATTATTCTCCATTTAGATCAAACAAAATATATAATCCTGTGTTATCAACAACTATTTTAGCAACATCCTTGTTGTGACCACTCAAGCCATATTTGTTTCTGTCTACATTTAATTTCTGTTATCATAGCCACAGATCTTCTGTCTTGATTTTAGAGGGCAGTCACCTCTCAAAGTCCTTCAATGACCTACTGTAACAAGAACACACAAAAAATAAAATAGCTGTTTAACCTCTGATATTTTTGCATGTGTTTACCATTCAAGAACTATTAGGCTGGCAGACAAGATAAACACACAGCTCTTCTCTTCACTGTCAGAATCTAAATTGGATGTGTGATTCAGCTACAGTGTCCAACCGAGGTTCAAAACCAACTGCTTCTTGATGTTCAGGAAAACAGGATCCTTCCTTTGGAGCAGAACTGAGATATGACGAGTACAATGCCTACCTTTAATGCAACATAAGCAGGAAACCTTTCAGTTGAGAATGTTCTTACATAAATGACTATTTTAAGTAATTTTGGAAAATTGGCATCTAATGATAAAACCATTCATGACAAAATAATGAAGTGACCGTTTTGCAATGAATGCTGTACCAGTGCAAGCATTGGAAACAGTGGATAATTGTTAGAGTTTTAAATAAAACTTGGTATCCGAGTGGAAAAAATTAAACCTGATGTTCCTAATAAAAGAGCACTCTTCTCTAGCAAAGCCATAATTTTGAGAGAGACACTCCCTTTGTCACTTTGAACAGTTAGAAATAGATGAGTCTGCAAAACATTTCTTGTAAATCAGACTGACATACAAGTATTTTTCTAAGGAAACCATGGTGTAAAACCTACCTATCTCCTGGAGACAGCCCATAACGCAGTCAGACCGATCCTTTCTTGAAGCAGTCTACCCCAAACTTTAAAGAGATCAAACACATCCATCTTCCTAGACAGCCTGCAATTATTTAAAAGATTAAACCAGGCCAACTCGCGCTCCCTTTCCATATGTGAAATGTGTGCCCATGCCCAGAACATTAATTATTTCTCCTATCTGATGATGAAGTGCACACTAGCAGCTCACTGGCCATGCATCACTTTTACTTGTCATAAAGACCAGCGTGGTGAACTCAGCGCACAACACTGCAGGAGGTGGCTAATACTGTTTTCTTTTTAAGGAAATTCAATAATCAATTTGACATATTTAGTGGTGTTTTCAAACTCCAGGAGAAAGAACTGAAAGAAGGCTACTGCCTATGCAGGAGGCCAAGAGGAAATGACTGGCTATACCACACTCCACAGAATGGCTCAGTAACTTGCTCATCAGTCTATCACCTCACTTTCTGAAATGTTGTATTCAAGAGAAAAAGGGTTTCCACTAAAGAGAAAATTTAAAATGATTAAAAAGAAGGACTTACTCACAGAGACCCAAGAACAAATATTTCTTTTACTTACTTTGAGAACTCTTTTGTAGTTCTCTTTGGTTTGTTACGAGGATATGGTGATGGCTTTCCTGGAGCACATGGCCCCCAACTCCAGCTGATACAAAAACAATTTCAAATACCTGCACGGCAGAACAAGGAATAAGTTCCAAGTTCCTGCCAAGGGCAGGAGAGAGAGTTTAATATTTGACCCATTACTAAGAGTGCTAACTTCTGTAGATCAGCATGTAGTCACCATGGTCTAACAGGTTTAATTCACCAGGAAAGTTATAAGCAACTTTCTCATTAATGCACACAAAATGCCTAACTGTGATACAGGAAGCTGAATGCTTGAAAAGTTCAACATTACTTGGAGTAAAACCTAGTTCTGCTAAGGAGAGAAATCAGGAGAGTGGAATTCAGAGCAATCTGTGGAAGTTTTGCCGCACGATCCACTGCAATAGTACAAGTTGCAGCAACAGAAGTAGTAAGCTTTACCACTGATAATAGTAGAGCAGTAGGAGACAATAGCAAATGAATTAGCTTTGTCAAAAACAATATCCATTCTAGTAGGTAAGACGGCAAAAATAGAGTCACCACCTTGTGATTTTGACAGCAAATGGAAAATACAACTAGTCACATGATTACTTTAAGACTAATAATTAAAGCTCAAAGGAAATCGAGGCCCCAGAAAACAACACATCTGAAAAAGTCAGACTTCTCACATTTCTATGACTGAACGCTTCTACATCACTTGCATTAAAGAGACAATGGGTCTAAATTAACTAGTATATATCAAATAAAAATATACTGCATTCCCCATAACAGTTGATTTTCTGAACACCATGCCAATCTGTAAAGCTTTTCGCACAGCAAAGGCCTTTTCTCTTGCATTTTAGTAAGAACAGGAAAATAGTAATGGTAATTTTAGCATTACTATTATTAGCATTTAATGGTTTTTTTTTTTTTTTTTTTTTTTTAAAGAGTCACAACAACCAAACTTCCAGCAGAAATTCTAGGAGTTATAAAACTGCTTGATACATTCAATTTTGGCATCAGATTCTTTGCTATCTCTACCTCTGTATACACATGACATTGAATATTCTTTAAACGAAGCTTAATGCTTACTATACTTTTATTTATAACTTCAACTTAGAAAGAGAAAGAACTATGCCCTGCCTAAAGACATATAAGATAAGCGATGCAAATATAAGAGAACTCCAACAAGATGCTTGCACTGAAATCTGGAAGAACAGCAGGGTTTGTTTTGATATTAAAGTCACTTAGCTGTTTAGTGAATGCAATTTATAGCTTCTTTTTTAAATGCTACCTTTCAAATTCTGGAAGCACAGCATGAATTGTTACTATTGGTATTTATTACAAAAAGAATACTAGTATTAAGTCATATCTGAGCCACTCCAAACTTTTCTTTTAGCAAACAGATTGTAAAAACAATTGAAAAGCATTAAGCAACCCCCCAAAATTCTTCTTTTCTGCATACATCTTTTCCTATGTAAGTCCAATCATACTAGTAGAATATATATTTTTAAATATGGCTTGAGCTAATTTTAAACATAGTTGGAAAAGTTTGGCCTACACTGATTAAAATCTATATTTATAAATGAAAGGAAAATTTAACCACAGAAACTGTGCTTAGTTTAGAAAAACAAGCATATCACTGCCAAAGTGCTGTCCTAAGTTTAGATTGCTGTCTGACTAAAACATTATAATTACGAGAAACTAAAATGGATTTCTAAACGTTTCAAGATGAAACAGCCATTGGGCAATTTGCAAGATATGTAATTATCTTCTGAATTCAAATATATCATGTTAATACTTGATCTGAATAAATGCAGGCTTGCAGATCATTGCCTGTGTGGATAATGGAGAAAATCAATGTTAAAAATCAATACTAACACTAGGTAAGAGTAACTGTAATGAAACCTAAGAGCAAAATGCCAAGTAATGTGGAATTTATAACTTAAATATTTAAAAATATATTCTTGGAGGGAAAGGTTTTTAAATCTCTCATCTACTAATCTTGTCTCTCTGAGAGCAAATCAAGTTGAATAAAGGCTTATCAGCATTTTATCACTGTTAAAAGCACGTCACTGGCCACAGGAGGCCGTTCAGCTGCCCTCTCATACGCAGCAAGACAGTTGCACTTGCACCTCCAAAAAGCAGACAGCAGTCCTAATAGATACGAAGAGTCCAAAGTCCTACCTTTTCTGTTAGCTCCCAATTAATGTTTTTATCCAGAGAAAATCACTATCAAACTGACCATACAAAAAAGTAAACAAACAAAAAAAATATACAGACAACCTCCAAATGTTTATGTGTATCATTTCCCATACAGCCATTAAAAAATCCCAGTTACTTTGAACAGCAAGTTAAATCTTGATCAGTAACAACTATTCCCAGTTTGATTCAGTGAACAAAGTAAGAAAGACTGAGGAGAAAAGCGTCCAAAACAAAAGTTACTCTGTCACTCACCTTTGACAACAGGCCAACTCCATCAGAAGCAAACACCTATCTTGACAGGAAAAATGAACTTCAGACTCAAACGTCACTGGAAAACTGCCCTAACTGCACAGAACCAGCCTACAAAAGAACCATTTCACTTCTGCTAATCCTGTCAGATAGCAGCATTGCAACCCCTCAGCACTTAAGACATTTCTTTCATACACCAGTTTCAGAAAAACACAGATTCTGACCAAGCTTGGAGAGTGTGAAGGGAGCAAGAAAAAAAAAACATTATCAGGTTGCTCTATTTGGAATCAAATCAACAATTAAAAGCAATCCAAGAAAACCAGAAAACAATAAATCTGCCAAACATCAGACCTCATCAGGGCCATCAAGCTCCAAGTGCAGATCATCCATGTTAAAACTGGTAGTGAATATATTCAGTTCTCGAAAAGATCCAGCAAAATCTCCCCAGCAGAAAATAACTCAAAAAAAAAAAAAAAAAAAAAAAAAAGACATACTCTTCTGAAGACCTGTACAACATTACTGAAAAGAACATCTTTACAAAAGAGAAAAGGCTTTTTTTTTCAGTTCTATAAATGCTCTAGTAATTGAAATGGATTATTTTTTTCTTCTTTTTTGGGGGGGCTGAACTTAGGTACAACTACGTATGTCAACAGTCTACAATGCTGCTTCAGTGAAACCTGCAAGTTCAGGCTTAGCAGACACCTAGAAAGAATCAAACCTATAAATAAAAATCCATACCAACAAACACACACATACACACAACTCACCAGTTGCTTATATTACGTAAGTTACTGTATTTCACCTGTATGCAAATACAGATGATGAGCTTCATTCGCCTCAAAGTGATTTTAGCCCTTTTCAAATTGCTTACTCAGTGAAGCAAATGTTGGACTGGTTTTAAAAAGACCAAAACAAACACTTAAATGATTATTGAAACATACAAATGGAACTGTATCAGACGTCATGGGATGAACCCTATGGAAACGTAAAGGCAAAAAATAATGGCAGATTTAGTCTGAAAAAAATTAAAAGAAAAAAAAAAAGAGTGAGTAGCATAACAGCTAGTAACCAGATACAGAGAGAAAAAAAACGCATGACATATAATGGACATGTAAACAGGGCTACTCAGATTTATAAGGTACCCTGTTTCTGTAGCCCTTCACTAATTCACCCACTCTTTTATTCAGCTTCCTACCAGTCCCAGACTGGCACACACTCAAACCCTCTCCAGGCAGTTCAGTGTAAATTCTTCAAGAGACTTTTTTTTTTTTTTAAAGTTTCTTAACAAGCCCAGCAAGCATCTTGACATTCTCATCACCTCTTTTCCACATTTCAGAATAATGTTTTCAATCACATTTTCACACTGCACTTGGTTTCTGTAGTGCCTAAAATTTTCAAGCTTACAGAAGAAAAGTCTATTCTTCAGTCTTAAGAAAATGCAGACACTACTAAAATAATTCAACTGTATGCAGCTCAGTTACTAACACAAAAAGGTCCACAGGTTTAATAATATAATCATTTAAATAACCAGATAAAATCTACAGAAATGCTTAACAGAGAGGGGAAAAAATAAAAGAAGCTTTTAATTCGCCAGTTACGAGGTTTAAAACACTTCATGCCTAGGTTACAAACTCATCTGTAAAGATTAAAGATCTGTTAGCATCCTTCACAGTATGCCACACTGACTGAGGGCACATCCATATTAGCAAGTATCACCACTTACATTAACTGTTTAAGTTTCACTGAGTAAATTAACTTTATTTAAGCCACTCCAGATAATACACTCTTTTATAGCTAAAAGAAAAATAACATCTACAACTAGGTAATAAGGCAGATAGAAAAAAAAACCATATTCCAAGCAACTAAAATAAACTTTGCATAATACAAAAAATTGGCAGCTGCATAAAATAAATTCAGAGAACTAAAAGTAAATAAAATGGGAGGAAAGTCCATTCTCGTCGATCTCACTTGTTTAACACAATATCTACCAGCAGCAATTTTTTCTACTCCTTTTCTAATTCTAACCTCAAAGTGCCTACAAACACGCACTGACTTTTCACAACTTCAAGGATATACAGACTGCTAGTAACAGGTACCTACGCCAGCAGGAATATCTGAGATTCTGAAAAACAGTAAGTCAGAATTTAATGTGTCAAAAGTTATTAGTCATAACAAATACCAACTCCAACTAGTACTACGCTAGTTACTGACTCAATAAAAGCCAACATTTTAAGGGAGAAAAAAATAGAGACTCTATTCACATTTCGCATTCATTATCAAAAATGGTATCAAATGCCAAAAATCTTCTCTAGCATGCATCCAACGTAAAACTACAAAGAGCATGATTCAACACCGCCAATTAAATCCTCTCTTTTATTCACTTCCTTAACACTATATGCCATCATACCAGCTTGAAGAAAGTACAATTTTAAGAACAGCACAGGAACTCATCGGCTGACTAGTTGACTTCTTCCAAAGAATCAGCATCAAGGTTTGACACCTATAAATGTCTGCATTTGATGCTGCTGCTTCTAGTGCATTTGTGGTATTTTCAAGAAGGTCACAAACGAAAGATTAACTCTATATATGATAAGCCTAAATTTTGTGTGAAGGGACAGAGAAGGCACATCTTTAGTTAAAAAGTCTTCCCACTGATAAATCTCAAAGGTTAAAGAGGTTAAATCTCAGAGGTTAAAGATATCAGTTTCTCCAACAAAAATCTCTGAAGGGGAAAAGGGTTTTAAACAGAAAACACACACAAATGAAGTGCCGAGTCTTCATTCATAAGTTAAGTCATGAATGAAAGCTGCAATTAAATTTGGTACTGCTGAACCTCTGGAGATCTTGCTGCTAAATTGCATGAGCAGCTCTGGGAATCCACAAATCAAATACCAGATTATGTTACAGTGTATTAATTACAATTCTAGAGTAGCCCAAATAAAGTATTTTGATTGTTAAATTATGTTCAATACAGGGTGAAACTGGCTGTTATGATGGATCTCACACTACTAATGTCAATTAAAATCTCACATTTCATGACTTGTTACTATGTGAGTAACAAGTTCAGATCAGCATGTCTTTGCTACTCTCAAGTGGAATTATAAACGTTCTTAGAAAACTTTAGCATTTAGAGTTCGATCCATAGATCACTCAGGAAGACATTTCATAGAAGACCTTAGTAGAGTCAGAAGGAGCTGAAGAGCTTGGTATTTCAGGAAATCACAGTAACTCCATGTTTGAAAAGCTTGATTGTGTGTCAGGGTTTGTGCTTTCTCATAGCAGTTATCCTTGTTTAGTAAGAAAAAATAACTGCCAGAGTTTTGGGTTGTTTTACTTTTTGTTCTCCTGTAAAAGCCTGTATTTGGTTCATATCTTTCAACACTTCGGAGTAAGGCCAATTTGATCACTTCATTCATTCTGCAAGTCTGTGATGTGCTGAGGGAGGACATTAAAACAAACAGGAACAATACTTATGTGAGTAATTTATGGAGAACACTTCCACGATTCAAACACTAATTTTTAGAAGAAACATGAGTAGTCTTGAAGTAAACTTAGTTCTTTTTCTACAAGCAAAGTGTGGTGAGCCACACAAGTGCTTCTTAAGTCCCATCAGGCAGTCTATTCATTTAGACTTTGTGGCACCTCTAATACCACCATCAGGAGAAAAGAGCAAATAGATGGAGATTTTCTTGTAACCATAAAGTGTGCCTTAAAAACACACAAAAAAAAAAGTCATCAAGAGATTAAGCAATATCTTTGACAGTCATCAGAATGAAAGTGATACCTGTTCCCTTGACATCTAAAATAACACAAGTAGCAGGCTTATAACCAGGCATAATCAAAAATCCCTTAAGAGCATCAGCAGTTTTAACATCACTGAAAGAAAAGTCTTGAAAAAGCACATTTAAAGGCATCAAGGGTGGGGAATATTGTTTCAAGGAATCTCAGAGGGAAAGGGAGGGAAAAGCTATCCATTGGATTAAAGGCAAATGAATTTTCATAAACTCAAGAAAGAACCATAAGTGTCCTTTCAGTATCAACCAGTAATGACTCTCACAGCTTTCAAAACGCAAGACAATAATATTAATAATAATAATAATTGAAAAAGTAAACTAAGTTTATTATAACAAAACAATTAATGGTGTTAAAACAGCTTTAGCTGAGCCACAGGAACTTAGTTCTAAATTCACCATTTTTTTTTAATTAAACGGCAGTTAAACAGTGCACCTATGTACAAAATATCTTTTATTATTACCATTCCTGTTTTTCTCTTTATTCAAAACAAAGACAAAAATCTTTGAATCAAGAATTTAAGCACAAAAAAGTCAGACTTCAAAGACTTCTAAACAATACAAAGCAATGTCTTGTTAATTTCTATATGAAGACATGCTCTTAAAAATATATTGCTTTGCCTATGAATTTAAACCTTGTTTTAGTATCAAGAAAATGGCTCTGTCCTTAAGAAAATTAAAACAAGCAAGGTTATGACAATCCTATTGTAAAAATCCTATCCTAGGCACCATTTATTTTATATGGTGTTT
>JAVCKT010005611.1:0-19076 GCA_032273925.1 Rhynchotus rufescens | reverse complement strand
GGGGGGCGGCTGCCAGGGGAAGGGGAGGCGGGAGCGCGCTCTTAATGGGGCCGCGCACCCAAAGTGGGGGGGGGTGTGGGGGTGTGAGGGAGCGGCTGCCGCCCACGCGGGGCAGGCCCGCGGCGCTGACCCTCCCCCGAGCCCCCTCCACGCCTTATCTATTTATTTCTTTATTTATAACACGCTTGGAGGCTGCGCGCGCGCACGCACAGGCGTCGCCGCTGCCCAAGATGGCGGCGCCGCGAGGGGCTGGGCGGGAAGCGGGCGCAGGGCGGCCAAGCCGGCGCTGAGGGCGCCTCGGGCCCCCTCGGGCCCCCTCGCGCTCTGCCCTGGCCAAGGGAGCTTTTACCGGCCCTGGTTTTTGAGCTGGTGCTGGGCGCTGTGAGAGAAGTGGGCCAAGCACTTGAGAAAAAAAAAAAAAAAAAAGGAAAAAGAAAAAAGAAAAGAAAAAAAATGTTAAGTCACTTAAAGGAATTCCCTGTGATGAGCGTTACTGCAAAATCCTATTTAATTTGCAGTGCGCTCTACGCTGTCTTGCAGGTGAGAGAGGAAAAAAAAAAGAGAGAAAGGAATCTTCCCTTCCGGAACCACTGGGATTTGCCGCCCTGGGAAGGGGCGCTGGCAGGCGCGGGGCTCGGCGCCAGGCTGCACGGCGGGCACGCGGCCCCGGCTGCGCCGTGCGGAGGGGACTCGCTGCAGGGAACGCTCCGCGGGGCAGGAGGCGGCCGCGGCCGCCGCGCTCCCTGCGGCTCTGTCCCTGCAGAGCAGCAGCACCCCGGCCCTTTCCCCCTGCCTCTGCCCCCGCCGCCCGGGAACTCCACCCAGAAAGGGAATCTTCGGGAAATCTCCACATTTCTCAACAGCGGCAGGGCCCACAGCTGTGGATTTCCCCCAGATAAAGAGCAGAAGAGCCAAACTAACCGTTTCCTCGCTGCTGGCCTAATTCCTGCCGCACAGGCAAGAGCTTGTCCCATACATTTTGTTTGTCCTCCTGCACTGCAACCCCCACCAGCTGCCCCAAGCAGAGGAAAAGGACTCCAAGGGGGCGCAGATCCCTTGTGCATTGTCCCCGTGCGAGGCGGAGGGGACGGAGAGGCTCCCGAACGCTGGCAGAGAGGAGGAAGATGAGGCGGGAAGGGCGCAGAGCCGCGCGGGCACCGGCCGCAGGGCTGGCCAAGACGCAGGCAGAGCAGCGGGCAAGCTGTCTCTGTGGCCAGCGGCTGACCGCAGCACTTGTGCATTTAGGTCACATCACCCACTTCAGGAAAGGGCCTCTTTCAGACCGGTCTCCGGTGTTTACCATCACCCGAGAGCAAAAAAAGGCCAGACATCCCAACTCCCTCACGTAGAAGAGAGCAGATCCTCCTGGACTGCCCCATGTCCCCAGACACCCTGTTTTTCCGTCCTGTCCCTTCCTCCCATGTTTTTGCCATCTCATCCATCCCTATACAGACGAACAAGCTGCTCGCACCCGCTGCATTTAGCTTTTCACCTCTCTTTAAACTGGTTCCCACTTTGCACTTTCAGTGTTCACTAACACCATCCACATGTCAATTGGCACATTTGTTGCTGCTCGGTTTGTTTAAACAACTGCTTTTACACTTGTGGCTGACTGTCAAGCAATTTGTTTAACTTCCAGCCCTCGGTATCATAAACTCATTTCCAAGTAAAACAAGAGGAGTCCTTACCCAGCTACGCTAACACACACGCAGCAGCTGTGCCCGATGGCCTCATCCCCAAGCTGCCATGCAGGCCACACACAAGCAGCTCCTCCTGCCTTAAGGTAGGCAGACACACAAGGTATCCCTGACCTGCAGTCTGCAGGGAGCAGCAGCATTGCAGAGGGCTCCATGTGCCCTTGCAAGTTACATCCTCCTCCCACCTGCTAACAAGGTACCCTCTCCGGCTACGGTGCTTGGTAAACTGATTTCAAGTAGTTGTTTTACAGGCATGACCCAATTCCTTGCTCTTTCATCTGACTTTTCGTTTCCCAAAGCACAATGGCAGCAGTTGTTCAAAGCAATGTGCATTTGTTCGGAGCATTGCTGGGTACTTGGTTTAATTCACTTTCCATTTAAAAAAAAAAAAAAAAGAAAAAAAGAAAAAAAGAAAAAAACACAGTTATTGTTCACAGTGGTCATGAGAAGAAAATATTTTCTTGGCATCTCGCTGTCCTGAAGACCCTGGCCACGAAGGTGACACCAGATCCCTTTTTGCTCACACTGATAGGCCTGCAAATGGAAGAAATAAGCTTTGTGGGAGCAGCAAGAACGACCTTCCTCACAAGGCAGGGGGTATATGAGCATAGGGGAAAACCAGCAGGTGCAAAAAAAAAAAAAAAAAAAAACCCAAAAAACCCCAAAGTTTTTTTTTAAATATGGTACCTGTGAGAAACCAACCTGCCCAAAGCCACCGGCTTCCAGGGGGTTGGTTTGAGCAGCCTGTGGCCTGCTGGAGGTAGCAGTGCTTATCTCCGTTAGAGCACCGTCGAGAGCTGATCAACCAGCTCTGCTCTGGGTTGCTTGAGGGAAGTAGCTGTCAAGAGCAGCAGACTTGTAGCAAGAAGCGGTCGTACGCTCTCGCACACCGAGCAGCAGTGACGTGTTCTGCTACACTGGCTCTCAAGCAAGTTCTGTATGTTTTTTCCTTCAAGCAAATGCTCAATGTTGAAGTCGGGCACGTCTGAACAGTGATAGCTGCTGGCTGCAGCTCAGCACACACCGGCAGCACCAGGTCACTTAAAGATGACAACGTCCCAGCTTGTGCAGCAGCTATGGATGGCTCAGCATGGCCAAGCAGTTGCCGGCAAAATGATCCCGTTACCTTTTTGATGGAGCCTCAGTGGAGGCTGGAGAAGGCCTTTGGGCTTCATGCAGTGCCTCCACCACCAGGGCACATGCGATATTCCTCAGTTACCTTTCACTTCCCAAAGCTGGTTCAGCTGCCCAGGCTGACACCAAATCAGGGGCAGATACACCAACACCCCAGGTTTCTAGCAGACTTGCTTCAAAAAGAGTAGCTTAGGGAGCCAAACCTCGGGAAGAGCAGAACCGAGAGCAGGGAAGGTGAGTGATGCTGTGGGAAGTTCCTCTGGACAGAGGTGTGAATGTGTCTCCTGGCAGCGCTCAGTGCTGTACGGGTTGCACTTGCCCCATTTCACTCGCTGCTCCTCGACAGAGAGGGCTGAGCTCAGCTTCCCCTTTCAGAGGATGCCAAGTGCAGCAGGTCCCCGGGGACAGGTTTTGAGGCACAGCCCGGTGCCCGAGTTCGGGGGCATCCCCTCAGGAGAGCCCCGCGAGCGAGCTGGCAGCAGTGAGGCAACCAGAGAGAAGCAACACGGCAACGGATGCCTGAATAAAACTTGCCGTCCAGATTAACCTTTAATCCAGGCAGCCCGTGTGTGTGAAAGGACAAGCCTGAAGAGCTTGTAGTGCCAAGCAGCCTCCGCAGCGCTGGCAGGGGCCTGTGCCAAGGAGAAACAGTCTGTCCCGCAGGCTTTCCCGTCACCGCGCACTGCGGTTCCCTGCGGCCTCACCTGACTCACTGGAGCGGCTGCCGGAGTGCGGGTCTGGCTGCCGCGCCGGCGTCAGCCGGAGCAGCCTGCCGGGCTGGGGAGCCGCGGAGCAGAGCGGCGTTCCCAGCCTGGCAGCCGCTGCCGGCCTCGCTGGGGCCGGAGCGGCGCCGTGTGTGGGGCATGGCCGCGCTCTCCCCAGCCCCGGCCCGCGCTGCTTCCCACCACGGAGCGCAGGAGCTTCAGGGAGCTCCTCGTGCAGGGCTGGAGCAGCTCCCTGGAGCCACAGTCGCCCTGGTACCAGGTCATGTCTGTATAGCTTCAACTTAACCAGCTGGTTAAAAATTAATAAACAGCTCACCTTCTTGAATGGGAGGCATGAGAAATATCACAGAGAACCTCAGAGAACCTTTTGCAGGCTCCACTCTTCGCTGATCCTGCTTCCCTGCTCACACAGGCACCTACCCACGTACGCTTTGTGCTCTCTTTCTGACCACACTGTTCGTCTTCACCAACAGAAACGACTTGGGGAAAATAATTCAGCCGTAGAAGGGAGGTAAATGACCACACAAACAGACCATTATGTAAATGTCAGTTCTCATATTTAATATTTTAATAATTGTTTGCAACATTTACCACATAAATCATCTAAATAAATAGATGCTGTACAGTCTCTTATCCGTATCAGTACAAAAATAAAACCACACTTTGTGTCAAATTATCCTTGCGCCTGCCCTCCCTTTGCTATTGCAACCTCCATTTCCAACCCGCCCTCGCTCGGAAAAGGCCTTATGCTCCGACCGGTTTGCTTGGAATCGCTTGGAATCGCTTGGCTCCCTACGCCACTCCCCTCCCCCTTCCCCAAATACATTCAATTAGTCTGTACAAAAGCTAGAAGCTCATTCTGTGCAAAAGGAAGCTTTCTTTGTGCAAAGACTCAGGTACTCTAGCGTGCTGACGGAACAACAGCAACAACCCAAGAGACGAGAACAGAAATGGGGGGGCCCTTGCTCCCCAGCGGCCCTGTCCGCCACCTCCAGCAGCAGGGAAACGCTGCGAATGGGGGCAGTCGGGGTGCGCAGAGGAGCCCACGCCGAGGTGCATAAAAGGGGATAAAAAGGGTTAGTGCCGAAGACCTAGCAAGAGAACTGGGTTCCTCCAGCTACGGAGCTTGCTAGGTGGGAAAAATATATATATACACTTTCATCTTAGCCTGTTCAAAAGGTTCTTTAGACATGCAAGATAAAAGCCTTGGCTGATTTTTTTTTTTTCCTCTTTTCCAGTGGTTTCATTGCCGTGCTGTTGGAGATAAGGTGAGAAAACAGCCTTTGGAAGGATTCAACAGCTACTGAAGACAGCTTCTGGTTCCCCCTCCTTTCCTCACCCCGTTCCCTGTGGACGGACGGGTAACTCTCCGTTCCCCAGGCAAGCTAATAAGGTGCAATTCGTCCGAGATTAAACTAAATCAGACACAGAAGTGGCCGTAGTGCCAGACTAGGACCGTTCAAACCAAAGTGGAACTTAGTTCTCCCCTTCTCTCCAAGGGGCATGAGGGGGAGAAGAGGGGAAGGCCAAGAGGAGCCCTGAAGGTGAACGAGGGTTTCTGCAGGTCTCCTCTCCTCCCTTGGGGAACCCTCCTTGCTTGGCACCCAACAACTGCCCCTTCAGCCATGGGAGGGGAGCAAAGGGCCCCGTGGCAGCTCGGCAAACGCCGTAAGGAAGAGCCGCAAGCCTGAGACAGATGCATCTTTTGCTTCTCAAATGCCACTTCTAGAGACATGATAAGAAGTATTTAGCACTCCTAGTGCTTTGCATTTTCAAAGTGCTTCAAAACATACTTCAGCCTCAAAAGCCAAAAAAGCAGCTTAACATTTTGACAGATTTGCAAAGAGCTTCTTTGTGCTGACACTGCATTTTCTTGTTAAAAAATAAACAATTTAAAAAGCGCTTTCTTCCTCCTTCCAAATCCCTCTCCCAGTCAAAATCCTGCTACACCAATAGTGAGATAAGCGGGGCAGAGGTGCTGACCAGTCTTACGAGCTCCCCCCTTCAGCATCAAGTTGGCATTCCCAGGCACTGCGGATGAGCAGCACCATGATGCCAGTTTGGCAGGAATCCATCTCCCCTTTAGCAGCCACTGCTGACCTGCAGTGAGCTCTGCGCCTCCCGGGCACTGCCCTGTGCCCTCCCTGCTCCAAGAAATTAAGGGTGGGAGGGAACAAGGTCTGGAAGAGAGAAAGGGGTCAGCGCTTAAGGAAGTAATTGTTATAGGGAGGATTAAAATTCAGTTTTCAGTGATTACTTCTCTCTCGCCGACTTTTGGTTCCCGCTTCCCTTTGACTGTTCTGCTGCTGCCTTTTTTATAAGGGCTGTCCTGCGGGATGGTTTCATAGGCATTTCCATCTTAACCAACCTCTTGGGTGGAATCCAGGTGGGTCGACACCCAGAACATTCAGCTGCCTCTGCAAGGACTGGAAGTTCAGTTCCCTGGCACTCAAGCTCAGTTGGCAGAGGACAACTGGTCTCTTGATCATAAGCTATTGTCTCAAAGCAAGTTTGCTTTACACTTGGGTACTTGAGGACAAGAACATGAAAGACATTTTTACCTGTATTTGCCAATGCTATACATTTCTGGGGGAAAAAATGTCAACTATATAAGCTGTTTACACATATATACCTTCCTTGCTTTCCTGCAGAGGAAGACAGCTATACGAGTGCCTCCTCCCACCTGTCCCACTCTTTCCATGGCTTTTCCCAGGCAGGCAGAGCTGCTCCTACTGTTTTCCTACAAAGTTTGACTGCCCTCTTGTTCCTGGGCTGCAGGACGTGTAAGCAGGGGAGGAGCAGAAGAGAGGCAGATACCACTTCATCTTAGAAAACGATGTTTTTAAACACCTAGCCTGCTTCAGAAAGCAGAGACCAACACCGAGGAGCAGAAGGGAGAAAGAACTACTGGCAGATTTATGTTCAGCTCAAATCCCTGCGTATGGCCGAGAGCCCTCAGCGCTGCTTTGCCCACCTCAGCCTCTGCTGTGGCCAGCACCGCGGGTCTTGCCTGAGCCAGCCTGGGTATTTATGGAGCTCTGCGAGGCCGCCCCTCTGCTCCAGCAACACCAAATGGCACTGGCTGGCGCACAGCAGGAAACAGTACCGGGGCTGAGGGTCCCCCGGAGGTGGGCAAACAATTTTACACGTTCAGGCACAAAACACCAGAAGAACAATTCTGGACAGTTTCACGACACTAACTCAAAAAAAAAAAAAAAAAAAAAAAAAAAAAAAAAAAAGCCATTCATTTCTCAGTAGGCTTCTTTCTGTCTGAGGCTCTGACGCAAGCAAGGGTCAATTCACTAAGAAATTTGGGTTTATTTTGGCAAATGGAACTGCATTTGGGTGTTCTCACAATAATATCCTGGCTGTGCTTGAAAAAACACCTTGGGCTGACTTCACAAGCAGGAGGGCCCCCAAGCAAACGCAAGACAATATGGAACGTGCAGGAGCTAGGAAGCTGCTTGATGCCACTATTTACGTGTTCAGACTTGCTGTTCAAAGGTATCACTTACAAATATCAGAGCAATAATAGCTAGTTTAGAACCACCAGGAAGAGAGACGGTGCTTTCCGATTTTTAAACACAGTATTAACACGCACACACAAAAGTTTCCTGCTCTGATCACAGAATCACCATAGCTGGAACAGACCTATAAGATCAAGTCCAACCGAAAACTCATCCTCATCATCACTGGAATGATGAGGGCACCCAGTTCTATCTTGACATAGCGAATTTACTGCAAGGCGCATGAAGCGAAAGCCTCTGTCCCCTGAAACGTGTTTGGAAAATTCTCACGTGGAAGCAGTTCTGAGGAATGATCAGAACAAGAAGTTTCTTGTGTACAGTTCGGTAATTTCCATGGGCTAAAGTTTGTTTTCCTTATTTACAGCCCATGGAGCCTCATGAGGTACGGGAGAGTTCGCTCCCTTCTATTCTTGGCTCATGCTTCAAATAGAATTATTAAACTCTGCTTCAGCTGGATGCTATTTTGGCTCTTCTAATCAAACGGAACGTTTAACGAAGCTCCATGCAGAGCATCAGATTTTCACGATAGGGTAACCAAAGAGGCCCAGCTCAATTTTCAATTTTTGGCTTGCACACAACAACAGAGAGGACAGGATTAGGGAGAAAGACAAGTAAACTCAGAAAATCTGCTCCAAAAAAGCATCTCTGCACTTGCAGAAGTGGAGCAAAATGGATTTTAAAAGTCCTGAAGATGAGCTCTACCGGTATAGAAGCGAGCCACATTTTTAAGAGAAAATGACAAAAACAAAAGACCTTTCAAACAGTCAAGAGTTGCTGTTCATGAATGTTTAAAAAAAAAAAAAAAAAAAAAGAAGTAACTGCTTAGTTTCCTACCACAAACTGCTCTTCACAAAAACCCAACCTACGCACATGCAGCCTGTTGTGTCTCAGCGGATAAGGGTTAACTCCTCGCTGACCTGTGCTCAAAGCAGCCCAGTGCCAAGGGACTCTGTTTCACACTTCCTCTCAAGGGCTGACAGATCAGTCACCGAGAGAGCACAACGTAGCCTGATCCAAAAAGTGCATCAGATGTGAAGTGTTGGGCAGATCCTCCTTTAAGAGCACCCCAGGTTTTTGAAACCTTGACTCTGAAAGGAAGAAAGATGTTTGAAGAGAAATGCCAAAACAAAACACACTGAGAAGTCTCAGCTGGTGAGCGAGCAGGAAAAATACAGGATGGAAATCCAGTTAGAGTCATGGGATTGCTATTGCTTCTAACTTCAGACAAAGCGAGGAACACTAGTAAATAGAAACATTTTGGGGTTTTTTTGCTGTGTTTCTATACTGACCTCAAAGCAGGACAAAGGTGATTGTAGCTGTATTAGAATTTAAAAAAAAAAAGCAGACCCTGTAAATGCCATAAAGATTTCAAAGAAGGAGCCGAGATCAAGACTTTTCAAAGTTAAGCTAAAATATTTCACCTCTGCAACCATAACCACACGACCTGCTGCCATCCTGCTGAGTTTCTCCTGGTCACCCCAAGCAGACACCAAACACCTTTTGCAGGTGTGTGGGGAAGTGGTAGGACCCTGTGGGACCGTGTTCCCTGCAGAGGAGGGTGATCTCGCTTACGTGATGCAGCTCCAGATTGAGAAGCTGCAGACACCTACATTCAACAAACATCCTGGGCCCGTGTGCTTGCTTCATCAGCTTGCCCTTGCTAGCTATTCTAAGCTGCTTTCCCACTCACTCTTCCTCCCACCATGTTAAAAAAATAACACCTCTCCCCCCCAAAAAGAACCCCCACGCACAATGTGCTCCACTTTTCGCCCTCTGTTTCCTCTGCAATAAGACTCCCATATCACTTCCTCTGCTTTGGGAGACAAAAGGTTCATCCTGAAATTCAGGAGCTACCCGGTGGTCCTGAAGGTCCTGTCACACAGTGGAAGACAGTCTCTTTTTAAACAGCTTTGAGACAGAAGGGGAAATCTTGAGTCTACACTGAGCTGCACATCCTATTCAAGGTAAAACTTGCTTTTAGTAAAAGGCTTGGAGCTGTCCAAGCACTTTGAAAAAAAGCAGATGTTTGGAGGACCAGAAGCCCCAGAGCTCCCAAATTCTGCAGGGCAGGTGCCAGGCCCTTCAGAGGAACTGCTGCACAGCTCACATTAAGGATTTCCACAGGTGCCTTTACCTTAGTATGTAGAAATCTCAGACCTTCATATAGCATAAATACAGCAGATAAGAGATGCTGGAGGTGGAACAGTGAAAGGAAACAAAGCATTTAAAGATAATTATGATAGTAGCCAATGTTGCCCTATAGCACTCTGTTCTGCAAGTTCCAGCTTAAGGTCTAGATTAATTTTCTTGCTTTCCATTGGAAGAGATCTATAATTTTAAAATTCAAGTTATTTAAATAACATTTGATTAAAAAAAAAGATACACATGTGCAAGAACAGATGCTAGACTACCGACTCAAAATACATCAATTTTCCTGAAACTTAAGTATCACAGGCAGTCCAGCGCAAGGCGTTTAAGTGCAAGATCACGCAAGTTCTGTTGAAATGCAGACCACTTTCCTTGGCAAAGAGTTTTCAACTTTCCAAAAGGAAGTTCCCACTGATTAAGTAGTACAGAATCACAGATACTGAGAGGAGACTGGAGTCATGGAAGAATATTACAGCGGGAACAAACTAAGAATTCTCACTGGTAAGAATTAAGGGTTTTTTTTCCCTCCCCAAGCCTAACACATGCCTTCCCCATGTGCTGTTTACCTGGGCCTCTCCATGTGATCCAAGAACAGAATTTGCTGCTAATTAAGGCCCATTTCCAGCTCAGTTCTATCAAATTCCTCTGTCCTGGGCCTGTGCCAGCACCCTGGATGTCTCTGCAGTGCCAAGCAAAGCTTTAGTCCTCCTGTGAGCCCCTCCTCCCAGGCAAGAGGGGTCAGTTTTCAACCACCTTATGACCACAAATTGAGGACAGTGTTTGTTATTAACAGTGAATTTAGCAAAAACTGAGAACAGCCCACTTTCCATGATGCATTTCTCACACAGCACAGTCAGGGCTTGACCTCCTGTTTTGCATACACAGAAGGTATGGGCTCAACTGTGCTGCTTTTCTGAGCTTTGAACGAGGATAAATTGAACCTGTGTAGCCAATCTACAGTTGAGATGCATTTTGGTCTCCCCCTTTCTCAACAGGGAAAGAGAGAAACCTCTGTACTCTACACAGACTTGTGCTGTAAAGACTTACTTACCAGAGTCAGGCCAATACAGTTGTGAAGTCCTGACAGGAGGCAAAACAGCACTGGGGAGAAAGCCTTAACAGACTGGTGTTATCTACACAGGTAGGATCCACGGCCTCGCTGCTGCAGGAAGAGAGGGAGGAGGAAGGTGGGAAGAGCAATGCACAGAGGAGTATCTTTATCCAAGGTACAAGGTATATCAATTGCGGAACAAGGCAGCAAGCTGCAGATCCAACTCCTTTTCCACCTCCGCATGCCCTCTCCCCACAAAGGCAGCTGCTGCCACTTAACAGGATGAAAGGCGGATTGTTCAGCTTGCTGCCTGCACGTCTGGGAGGGAAGGCCCTGGCAGGGGAAAGGGCCGAGAGCTTTTCAGATGGTCAAAGCAATGACAAATATCCGCCCCCAATGCGACACTGCCCTTTGTTTTTCCGTATCTGCAACGGGGAGAAAAGGAGAAAAAAAAATCACGAAGGTCTCTGTAAACATTTTACGAGGAGACATTTTGGATTTGTTTTCTTAAGGAATAGAGTAACCGTTCCCTAGCCCCACCCTAAAAGCACTGGATTTGAGGAGCACGGAAAATGGAGGATCAAAGCTGTGCGCTCCGGTCTCGGAAGAAGCCCTCGGCCACTTGCGCTTCTCGGAAGGTGACGGTGATGGAGTTTGCCGTGATGTCCGTCACGGTCACTTCGCTGGGGGGCACGGTGGGGATCCAGGGGAGGCTGCCATCCACGTCTGCTGCACACGGAGAGGCAGGTGAGAACTCATTAGCAGGGGGAGAGACGGGGGCCAGGGAGGACAGAGGGAAAGGAGGAATGGAAAAGGAGCCTCCTTCCTGAGGAATGGTGGGTGACATCAGCCTGTACTGAGCCTGCACACAAGACAAGGCAAGCCCTTCTCTCAGAAGGTCACTGCAGGATGTAAAGGAAAGAGAAGAGGGCAGAGTAGAAAGGGTGCCCACACACACCAGCATTGTCACAGCCTACACACAGGCCAGCAAGAACCAGTAACACCAATTCAATCCCGACACCTCCTGCTTCAGCTCCCGATCGCCTGCACGTCAGCAACACGTTCAGCCAGCTGTGAGCTCAGCTGCTTGGAAGTGCTGCACCCTGCTCAAAAGCCCAAGTTCTTACAGACGCTCCTCAACCCCCTCTACGAGGGTCAAAGAAGGTCCAAAACAGAGGGCCTTCCCTGTACTGCACCTGCAACACAGCCAGGGTATAATTCTCTCCAAAACCCATCACTGTTGCTTCATGGAAAAGCTGCTCTCTGTTTTTCATACCTTCCCACCTCTGCTTGATAGTGGAAAACCCAAACTAACTTTCCCCAACTGCTCCATTTTGTCAATGTAAGAACAACTTGTAACTGAACAGACCCTCTCCCACCCAAAATCCCATTTCCCTCCCAATTCCCAGAGAGTGACAAAAACATATGGAGTGCAGGAGGAAGATGTTTCCCCTCCCTACCGCTTTACCTGCCCCAACCCAGACAAGAAATATGTGTGCCTCAAGATGGTATTTCCTGGCTTCTGTCTCAGATACTGTAGTGACTGCTCTCACCTTGGAAAGGATCCACCCACACTAACTGGAATTCAGCATGGGCTGCACATCAAGTGGGGAACAAAAATCATTCTACATTTCTCTAGTACCATTCATCTTCTAGGGCACCAAGGAGTTTAGAGGCCAGCATTTCCAGGGGAAAACGCACAAAGCAGCATAACTCCAGTTGGCTGCTCTGCCAGGCTGTACCCTCAGAAGCTCCAGTAGCGAAGGGCAGTTTCCCCAGTCAGTTGGTGCATGGTGCACAACCATTCTGCATGAGACACTGGCACCCTTGCCCAAAATGTGAGATGGGCTGGGGCACCTCCCACGCCAGCGCTCCCGCTGCCTACGTGGTGGGATTGGGCAGGTGTCACCAGCCCTGCTTCACCTCTCTCGTCCCCACTTCACATAGTTCCCAGCCAAGGCACTTGAGAAGATGTGTGGTGTGGGGAAGAAGGGGAAGACGGGGTAAAAGGAAGGCAATGGGAGGCATTTCACTGATGCAAGGCTACAGAGAGACAACATCACCACCGAATTGTCATGCTGTGCACCCAAACCCAAAGAAAGGCCCTGCAGAGAGGAGGTCGCAGCGGCAGCCTGCTCGAGCTGCTCTGAAGCCCGGACCCAAACCGCAGCCTGAGGATGCAGCAAGCGGGCAGGAAGCGCACGCGGCAGCAGCCCACGGCCAGCGCTCCCCGGCCTTACCTTCCTTGCCGGCGTGCTGCGCGGCCTCCCAGGCCTCGGTGCCCTGCCTGCCTTCCAGGCCCAGGGCGTCGTTCAGGAAGAAGTCGTGCCTGCAGTTGCGACCCTCCAGGCTCGGCATGCGCGGGAACTTCTTCCTCGACAGCCGCAGGTACTTCTGGTTTTTGCGCTGCTTTCTCAGAGAGAACGGCAGGACCGCCCCGCCAGTCTTCTCCGAGAACTCTGCCTGGCCTGCCTTGGCGCCTGGCAGGCTGCTGTCCCCTCCTCCAAACCTCCGTGCGAGAGAGAAACAGAGCTTCTCCTTTCCCTTGTGTGCGCTCCTCAAGTCCATGCCATAGAGCCGCTGCCGAGACAGGAATGCAGCAAGGGTCAAAACAGGAACTGGGTAATACAGCCAGGGCTCCCATCTGGGAGCCAGGAAACAGCCTCTATTCTGAGCTCAGTCCCTCAGCATCTAAGTGACCTAGTGTAAGATGTGCTACTTCTACAACACTGCTCCTCTCACCTCTTCATCTAAGCTCTTCCTAACACGGGCTTCCTGGAGTCAGCTGCTTTGCACAGCAACAGTCAAAGCAAGCTGGAACATCATCTGCTTCCAGCTACTGCCTTTAACATGCGGAACTGTCTGAGCTCGGTTCAGTTTTAAAGAACATGAGACCCAGGTAACCTGCAACCAACTCAAGTCCCAGATTTGTAAGATCCTATTCTGCAGAGCAATAACATTCTTTTTCCCCACCTTTTCCCTTCTTCTTTTAAAGATAGGTTACCTGACCTGTCTTTTAAGGCCACCCTGTCAACCCACTGACTTCAAGCTGTCACGCTAGCTTGTCACCTCCAAGCTTGTCCATGCATCAGCAAATGGACAGTTCCTGCTTCCCTAGGGGCACGGCAGCAGCACAGCAGACAATGAGTTAAAACACCCAGGAGAAGAGCAAGAGGCTACCTGCAGAAGGAGGCGCTTTGGTTTGGGACCTCTTTTCCTGTACCCTGAAGCACGGTCTCGCTCTTCTCTGCAAAGAAGGAACAGATATCAAACCCAGTGCCCCGCACCACAGCACAAAGCCCAGTTAAAGACTTCTACCTTCTGCAGCACAGTTCCCTCTTTTCTTCCATTAAAACCCAACAGTGTAGGCTTGGAAAGCATCCCAGAACTGTTTCTTGTGGGAGCAAGTGTCTTGCAATAAGGGAATTTCTCTGACTCAAGGGTAGGTTAGAGAGACTTATCACTTCTACATCAATCCAGCCCAGCCTTAGCCCTGCTTAAAACCTGTGACCAATTGCTCTCTGGCTAAATGTTGTTTGTGCTTAGTCTCATTTCCTGAGCAGTGCCAGTCACAGCTGCTTTAACTCCATCTCGTCTGCCTTGGCCAAGAGCAAGGTACAGAGAACAAGCTGGGCTCGTTCCTATACATCCCATCCTTGGTGGGAGCAGGGACAACAGGGGCACTTTATGCAGGCTTCAGAACAAGGACCCCATCCCCTTTGCTGTGTCCAGGAGAGAGAACATGGCTCCTTACTTTTCTTCATAAGCCACTACCAGGCGAGGGTCCAAGATATGATCTTCTGGCTCCCATGTGCTGTATCTGAAGAAAAACACAAGGAAGATAAAGTAAACAAGGCTTTAATGAAACATTCTCTCTGCAGGCCTGCTACCCAGGCTGCTGAGGCCCTGGAAACTGCCTTTGCAAGGGTCAGCGGGGCCTGCCACAACATTGCTGGAGCCCTGAGGAATCTCAGCCATTCCCTCCCCAAAAGCTTCCTGCCAGAAACCACCTCCCCTTCCCAAAACAGGCAGGGCCAAGCATCAAGCAGCTCTTTGTAAGCCAACAGGGCAGGCTTTCCTCCTCAGGGCCCCTTCCTCACTGTGCACAAAGCCTGTGCAAAAATTCACCGACTGCTTTTAAGCAGATGCCTAAATAGGTCTCATTTGCAGCACTCCCGCACATCCAGGCAAACGTGCAAAACGCTGGGACTTGAGCAGATCCAACCCTCTGGAAAAATAGGTCTCTCAATTCAGAGCGCCCCAAGAGTAAGTATATTTCCTCACCTGCATTATTAATTACCTCTAATCACTGGAGCTGAAAGCATTCATTTAAGAAGAGTTTAATTTTTCTCCACTGATGCCTTCTGACTAAACATGCTCAGACCTGGGCCCTGAGGCAAGTTAGTGGCAACTCTCCAGCTCCTCCTCCTCCTCCTGCTCCCTGTGGGTTATTTCTGGCTAGGAGAGGTCAGCAGGATTTCTGTATGGGAGCTAGAGGGACCCGTTTGCAATGGCGTTTTATCAACACCTCCAAATGGGGCAAAAGCAGCTCAGGAGGTTTGCGTTGTAGGGTGATGAGGTGCTAGAAACTATAGTATAATTCTTTCACAAAATGAGAGGAAGGAAAAAAAAACCCCACAAACTCACAAAATTCAACTATCTCACGGTGCGCTGTACATCAGAGGGTTAAGAATAGACCTGTCTTCCCAGGCAGCTGATCCCTCCCTCGCTGCCTGAGCCTACTGCAGCCATCTGAGTGCGAGCTGTCAAAGGCAAGATGCTGTTTGAAGGGAAGAAGGTTTTCTCCCAGCTGCAGGGCTTTTGGCATTCCTTCCTCATGTGTACAAAAAAATAAGAATACTTGGGGAGGGGGGGGAAACGCCAGCTTGCTATTCATGGGCAAGAGAAGAAAGAGGGGTTGCTATAAAAAATACCAAAACAAATAAATCTACAGCCACAAAAACAACCTGGTGGGTGTTGCCTTTTTCTCTGCAGCCCAGTCCCTGGCTTTGCTGCAGTGGCAAAACACTGCGTATAAAAAAATATGGCTCACTTTGCCGCATGCACACGCAGATATATATCTATATATATAGATATATATAGACACACACACACACGCACATACAGTGCACAGGGGCCAAGCTGCAGCAGAGCTGCAGAGAGCAGGCACTGTGGAAAACACAGATCATATGATCTTGCTTCCCCCTCCTCCTACTCCTCCTCTTCCCCCTCCCCTCTTAACTCCAATACAAGTTGTAAACAAGCTTGGAGCTGCAATTGGGTTGTAACTCCTCCATTCCCTGGCTGGAGCAGTACAATCCAGGAATCTGAGGGATGGGGCATTACCAAGCATTTTTTTTTTTTCTTTTTTCTTTTAATGTGGAAAATATTCAACATATGAGAAAGCATCAAATTTCTGTCCTAGCCTCAGTCCCCTCTGGGAAACCCCCAGCTGGAATCATGGGTTAACGGGTACTGAGATTACAGAGAGCAACGCAACAAGGTAGGGGAGGGGAATAGCAAAATGCCATGGAGAATGAGAAGGAACATGTTGGAAAACAAGGATGCAAAGAGCTCGTAGTGCTACGTGCCACTGCAGGCGCATGTACGTTTAGAAACAAGGACCAGAGGCCACTGGCAAGATGAAAGCAGCTTGCAGGCTCAAAGCATTCTCAATTTAAGCAGCTCAGGCTACTGAATAAGCAGTTATAAAGGGGAAAAAAAAAACAAATCAATGCTCTTCACATCCTGTATTTGGATGCTGGGGGAAGGAAGGAAGGTGCTTGGACTTGTCAACAGCATAAAAGAAGGGCCCGTGACCCCCCTTTTGTCCCCCTGGGTGGAAGGTTGTGGGTTTTCATTGCCTGAACAGAGATTCTGGTTCCCCCAGGGTCCCAAGGTAAAGGGCAAGGAAAGGCAGCAACAAGAACAAGGACTGCTCTTTTCAGAAGGAACATCACACCATGCCTCAGCCCATCTCCTCGGCAAGGCGCTGTACAAGAGAGAGGCCTCAATGCCTTTGTGGAAAGCAGAAGGGGACAAACATCAATGTTCTGACGAAACAAGGGATGGTGCCTCACGGACTCCGTGTCCCAATCCATAACAGAGATTAAATCAGGCGTAGCCACTTCAGAGGCTGACGTGGGCCAAAAACTGCCCAGCAGCTGCTACTCAACAAGTGTACCAGTATTTATAGCCAGGAACAGAGCCCCTCTCTCCCACCAGCATCAGAGAAGGGGAGCCTCTCCCGTTCCTGTGCACCCTACAGCGCGAGGGCTGGGCACGCGGACACGCGCTCCGAGTGCTCCAACACCAGGGACAACCTCTCAGGCCCACGTCCTTGCTGGGCTTTGGACTAGTGGAGCCAGACACCATTGCTTATCATCAGCCAGTGAAACTGCACGTGAAATTTAGCCATACCCGGGCACATTGTGCATGCAGAAGCACACAGGTACAAACAGAAAAGCAAAGACAGGCCCAGCCTCTTGGTCAGTCCGTGAAGGCTCTACCAGCTCACTAGCTAACACGGTAATAATATTCTGCAGTTATCTCATCCTTTTGTGCTCAAAGCATTTTACAAATGGCTTAGTCACAGAGCAAGGACTTCTCTTCAGAAGCAGCTGCATTTTAATAAGGAAGAGAACTCGCAGTAAACAAGGCACAGCAATGCTACAGAAACTTTGGTTTTTCTTTCAACACGGCCACGAAAGGCAAGGCAGAAAAGGCACTTGAAACAACAGGAGGTTTTAGACAAGAAACTGGAGGTGCGATGGTCATTTTGAGACTAAAACCCACTGGGGTTTGGTTACATTTAGTAAGTTTGAAACATGCCACTTCTCCTTTTGTGAATGGCAGAAGGGAGATAGCACCAGGACTGCACAGAGCCCTAAAAATAAAAGGAGGTTCTTTTGGTGCCGATTCAGAAAGGCAAGTACCACTCTGTACTTAGAAGAATCAGCCTTTTCTCTAAAAGTCATGCTGAACTTGTGTAGATTCACATCTAGAAAGTGTCTTAATGGAATATTTCAGCAGTAGCAAAAAATAAACAGCCACAACAGATTGGCACAAGATCTGTATCCCTCAGCTGCCAGTTTGGAAAGAAGAACAGAGTTTTGGGTTGTGGCTCTTTTTTTTTTGTTTACAGTTGTTGAAACAAGGCACAAAATGTTAGCCACGAAGAATGGGATGCTAAGCCACAGAGATACAGTTCAGGCTATTACCAATTATTAAAGCAAAGAAGTAAATCACAACTTACTTTGGGGGCCATCCTTTCCACTTCACCAGGTATTCTACTTTACCCTAAGGGTGGAAAAAAGGAAAAAGAAAACAGGTGAACTCGGTAACCAAATACGGGCTACAGCAAGAGATGCAGCCAATCAGCAAGACTAAACTCTGCAACTTGAAAGCTCATTTCCTATCACCCTATTTTCAAAACAAAGCTACTTCCTCATTCGACTAGACTGGCTCTGGGTTTTTTCCCCAGAAGATGGGGCACATAGTTCAAGCGGTTGTAAATAACCCTAGTGCCACCCTGGGATCAGAGCTTTGCAGGGGCTGGCAGGCAGAACCCCCGGGTCCCCTGGAGAAGCACTGCAAACGCTCCTGCATCTACGGGCAAGCCTACAAATTCCAGCAGGCATAAACATGAGCAGAGGGGGGTACGAAGAACGAGGCTTAGAGGAATCTGTTTAAGCACGGAGAAAAAATACAGGTTTCATAGGTTTCAGAGCCTATGAAGCGTCTCTTTGGCACATTCCCTTCCAATTGCTGCATCTACAGCTCCATCTATCCCAGTCTGGGCTCAGTCACCCAATCTTTCTAAGCAAATAAACAGCAATTCACAACTGAACTTCACAGTTAGGCATTTATTTGTTCACCCTACATACAAGACTAAAAAAAAAAAAAAAAAGTGCTATTTTGAAAATCATGTCTGAGGGCCCCAAAGGAATGCACACAACTAGTAAAGATTTTAACATTATACAGGGAGGCTCGTGAGGCACTGCCCAAAGCTCGGGAAGGGCCTGTGCACATGCAGGGCCACCCCCAGGCGGCTGCTGCTGCTGCAGATGTGCAAACCTTTAAGTGACTGCACCGAACCCGAAGCCCTCGGGCACACCAGGAGCCAGGCAACCAGTTTCATTTCCCCGAAGGAGAGGATTCAGCTTCCAAATATTTGGAAGGGCACTGCCCTGTAAGGCGCTTTGCACCGGAGGATCTCTGCACACTGTGCACGTTACGAGGGCTAATCCTCGCAACACCCGCTGCGGCCCGGCAGCATTTTTACAGCTGGGGAAACTGAGTCACAGACCTCCCAGCCAAGTCTTCCAAAACCATCCCGGATGGGGGTACGCAGCTGCCACTGCCAGCACTGATTTTTTTTTTTTAATTTTCTTTCCAGCAATGGAAAACTCCAATAAGGAAAGACCTGAGGCTGCTCAGCGCACCCCCCCACCCCAAAGAAGCAGCCACTCACCCACCTCACACTGAGCCCCAACCAAGGCAGGAGCCCCTACCCCCCAGGCCACCCCTGCCCCCGCTGCGGACCCCGGCAGGTGCCGCACGTGCCCCGCGCCGCCCTCACAAACAACAATAACAACAATAATAACAATAATAACAACCACCACCGCCCGGGAACAATAAGGGTAACGCGGGGCGCCGCGGCTCGGGCAGCGGGGAGCGGACACGAGCGCCCCGCACGCCCCCCGCCCGCCCTCCCGCCGCGCACCTTCCGCACGCGCTTCTTGCGGATGCTCTCCACGGCGAACACCTGCTCGCCGATGGCCGACAGCTCCAT
>JAVCKT010005610.1:10548-21776 GCA_032273925.1 Rhynchotus rufescens | reverse complement strand
ACTTGTGGAAAGGAGGTATTAGCCATATGAAATTTTATCACAGGCTTGAAAATGAACAATGCTCTGAACACCTTTATTTTCAAAGAGAAATGGTATTTCTAATAAAAAATAAAATTCTATCACCAAGGAGTAAAAATAACTGAAAAAAAGTTTTCTTCTCTTTAATATATAACATACAACAATCATTTTACTTGCAGAACACTAATAATATTAAAATATTGCACACCTGAAAACCAAAAAAAATCTTGTAGAACTATACTACTATGTCTTTGTCCAAAGGTAAGACAGCAAATCAATAGACCTCCCCCCAAAAAAAGGCAAAGCTCCATGTTACCATATTCTTTGTTACTATGTTCCTGAGATTGCATAAAAATTGTAAAGAAGTTTAAAAAATAAAATGAAAATAGGCAATTAATTGCTTAAAACTTATGTCAAACACCAAGCAGATTAAAATATGGCAAACAATTGATAATTAATTATATAAATTATATAGAGGTAACATGCAACATATATGATGAGTGAGAGCATAAAAGAGGAGATTTTCCTCTACTTTTTATGTGTCAAAGATCTCATCGTAGTAGGTAATTTCTCCATCGAACATTGAAAGAAAAACAGCAAATGGAATAAAAGCTGGAAATGATGGCAAACATTTCCAGCAATGACCAAATACCTGCAAATCTGTAGTAAGTTCATTGAACAATGAACAAAAAATTACAGCCATTGTATTCTGAAGCCTTCATGTAAGACGGCTTCAAAAATACTATTAATTAAAAAGACTTCTTTTTTTTCTTACTCTTTTATTAGAGACAGCCACTCTAACTTCCACGAGCCATTGCTGACCTCCTCCTGTGGACAGTGGCATAATGACATAGGGGATGTGAAGAGACACTTTTGAAGTAGCATCGTCACCCAAACTGGTGGCCTCTCAAGCGGCCATCAGTCAGGAAAGGATTCTGGTTTAGACAACACTGGTATTAATTGTTTTTGTCACTAGCTGTTATTCTACAACAATAAGTCAAAAAGTCATTGGCACAAGCTCTGAGGAAAATACACTATCAGAAAAGAGGTGAACAAATGTTTTCAGCACTGGCACTACTCAGTCAGAGAGTTGCCACATACTCAAATAATCTCAAAGAGATCTTGATGGACTGAGGCAATAAAGACTCTTCTTCCAAGCTCACTGTACCTTTCAGTTAAGACTACTTGGAAAAAATGCTACAGGATGTAATCCAAAGAGTTCTTAACTGTTCTGCATAGCATTCCAACTGCCTTCCAAGCCTGTGACAGTGCAGTTTGTGCATGTGAATACTCACAGGCCAACTAAGTCTTTCTAGTATGCTAATGCACTTGTAATTTCTCTCACGCTACTATGGGAAACAGCACTGAAGCTGTCACTTCTCCAGATGTCAGCAAACACAGTCTGCAACAGACAAATTGCAGATTGTCTTGTGGACAAACTCAGCAAATACAACCAAAAAGTTTATAGAGTGATTTTATATCATTTTTTCCCAATAACATGTTTGCTTTATTTGAATATGTATTACCAGCAGCAGCCTCAGTTTATGGCAGTGTGTGGTTAAATATCCCATAAAAGCTAACTCACTCTCTTCTATTCTAAACTCGCAACATTCATGCTGACAGCCCAAATTACAGTATTTTATTATATTGCATCTTCACCGTGTAGTTTATTTATCTCTGTTGTGCCTTCTAGTTTTTGGCATCTGTTCAAAACCTTTACCTGTGTCCTCCTGCTGTTTGCCCTTCTGGCAAACTGTTCTGTTTCTTTTGTAGTTTCTTTTGCTTTGAGCTCACAGTCTATCTCTTACTTTCATGCACTACAAAGTTCATTAGTTTAGAGTGCTTATGCTGTCTCTCAATGACATCAAATTTTGCGTATAAATCACTAGACAGCTGCAAAAATAGCCTATGTATTAAATCACCAATTTTGACAGCCTATGAAAGACTGCTTGTAAATATGATCTTTATAGCATAAAGCCAGCTTAATTCAGTAGTTAAATTTTAACTCAAATGTCATAGTAAATACATATGTGGCCTTGAAGCAATTCATAATTCAAGCAGTTTGTGCTTTGTCCATTTTTTTTTAGAACTTTATATCTTCAGCCTTTATGTGTCTTCATGAGTTCTCATAATACAGCATCCATAGAAACTGGTATTTTCCATGCAGCATCTAAGTTTGCTCCCTGCTGTAACAGTGACATTGGCTTCATTGTTTCTGAACTTCCTTGAAGGAGGACATTCTCCCTAGATCTGAAAAGCTTCAATGATTAAAGCTTTCATTTGGCAATTCTGTTGTGCAGCTCTTAAGAGTCAGTATTTTGTCTTCAGCTGCTATTTTTCTTCATAGAATTTGAGATTACATCTCAATCTCAGCAGAAGTGTAAAATCACATACTTCATTCACTTTACCAGTTAGATATGAACACCTAGTGAATTTAGTTCGATGACATTTAAATTTTATCTTTTTAATGTTTGCCAAGAGATTGTCAATGGGTCTTTCTATTTATTTGCTTGTCTCTCTGAAAGATCTTTTCCAAACAATGCCTTTTTTAGGAGAAATCTTTTATCTGATAGACGACATGTTTGTTTAGGTGAGACTATAAAGGTCATAAATATCTGAGTTTTATTAAAGCAAAAGGAATTTTCATCGGACGCCCCCTTCTCGCACAGGGACAGTACACGCTTCCCATGCTCCTCAGGCAGCCATGCTGTATCAGTCCTCTGCCTTCCTCTTCCTCGAGCATGACAAAATGTCTTTTTTTGCCTATGTTTTCCTTCCTCACTCCCCCACAGTTCTCCCTTTGCTCTCGCTCTTCTTTTTGAGTGTTTGTATAAGTCTCTCTGTTCACTTTCTGGTTTTATGATATCTCCGCCAATATGTTTGTTGCAGTTGTTGGGATGCATTTGTACAGCACCGATGGTAAAACTCTCCTGTCTCAGCAGGAAGCTCTTCCTCACAGCAATTATACCTGGCGTCTTCCTCTTCATTTTCCTTCTGCTTCTCATAAAATTGTATTTCCTGAAACCCTATGAATTCTCCCTTAGAGTCTTACATAACTTGATGTATTCAACCATCATCTTTCCATCATCTTTTTCATTTTGTTAGATATATGGCTCATTTACTCATGCATTATCTACTCAGCTAGTTTATATTTTTCCCCACTATTTGGACTGTAATTTTCTTCTGGATTTCCAGAGTTCAAACAAGATCCAGGTACCCAGCTCCCACTGTTTTTAATAACTCTCTTTCACTTTAATGAGAGTTTTGTGGCTAACTCCCTGGCAACTCTGAAAATACAGGATCTGGTGGGTATCATTTATATCTTATACCTTCTTTCAAGAGGAGTTTAGAAACAGTTGTGTAAAACAGTGACCTTTTTAAAGCTTTTTGCTTGTTTGTTTTGTGATCTTAAATTATTATAACTTTCAGTAGCTGGGGGACCAAAGACAACACTTTCATTTAAGTTAGAGCATTTGAGCTCTGCATGCCTAGCTTCAGAGTAGATTAAGAAAGATCAGTCATTTGCTCCTGAGTCATGGCCAAATTGCTTTTATTGGGTCCTTGCTTTTATTTTTGCAGCCTATGGTGGTCTTCCTCCTTATATTGCAGATAAACACGTTTTGAATAATGCATGACTTTGCCATCAAAAATATGCAAATCTTGTTCTTCATTTCAATATTTGGATATATCAATTTCAATTTCCTAAATCCTCTAACTAGAGGTATTAACGATGCTAAGACAATTATCTAACTCTACCAGACAGGCTATTGTTCAGTCAACAGAATCTCCTATTTTTTATAGAATATCAAACCTTTTTTTTTCTGTATTTTTGCACATACTCTTTTGTTATTCTTCCATCGAGTTTCTTTGCTTACACAGTAGCCAGCTATAAGAGAAGGAGGCCTTGTCTGAAAAGGCAATATATTTTAACAGACCGACCCACAGAGTTAAGAGCACATGAGCTTTTTTGCTAATAATCCCTTCCTCTATCTTAATGTTGCATTCTTTCCAACAAGACTACAACCCAGCCACCTAAAAAGATGTCTTTTTTTTTTTCCACCCACTTCATGAATCTCCAAAAGCATTTTCTGCAAACCTGGGTATTTTTGTACTCATTTTTCATACCAGACATCAAACCTTATCTCACTGAGCTCCAAGAACTAGTCCAGTCAAAAACAGTGTGTTTTGCTTTTCAAGACAATCCAACATTTGCAATAAGATATTGAACATTCAAAATATCTAGCATGAATGAGACATTGAAACTTCTATTTAGAGCCAGAGCAAGGATTATCCTTTTGTAATTTCAAGGAAAGAAAACCAATAGCAAGGATATGATAATGTGCTAGTATTGAACACCACTACTTTGATATCGAATACTCTGTGGGCATCAAAAGACCAAGGTGTCCGCAGAGCTCTGAGGCAGCTTCCCAGTCCTAGTGAAGAGGCTGATCACAGAGAAGAGCATTCAGATTCCAAAAAGAGTTGGGCACGTCGAGACACAAAACTTCTGGTATCCTCTTGTGTCCAACATATATTGTATCACATACTATGGGCAAACAGCAGGATTACATCCATTATCTACCATTGCTTCTCAGAGAAATAAGCTATGATTGAAGTTAGGATCACCATGTGCCCTCAAGTAAAGTGATGTGCAACCATTAGTAACTGATTCAAACTACTGCAAGGTTTTTTATGTAAAAATATTTTCAGAAGTTAGCACTGGTTTCAGTTGGGAGTGAGGAGACGTACCTCAGTCCTCTGTATTTTCCAGACTTTCTTTCCTCACCTTGATTTTTCTTTGAGCAGGAAACACCTGGAGCTTGTGTGAGAAAGACTTACCATATAATGAGCTGATACCATATGAGAACATCTCAGGTGCTCAGAATAGCAACAAAAGACTAGGGATCTGAAAAAAAAAAAAAAGGATATTTAGTAAAATTATTAATTTCTGAATTTTTCTGTTCAATTACATAAAGGCTAGAACTCACACATGAACAAAACAAAGAAATAAAAAAGAGCAATATAAGTACAAAAAGAATTAAAGCTGTAGATGTGGAAATTAGTTTGAGTGTAACATGGCTTATTTTCATTCTGCCATCCCTATTCACACTGTGTCAAATTTTAGCTTCCAGTCCTGAAAATTGCTCCAAGCAGGTGAAGTTTTTATTGGAGTTCTGCCTGGAGCAGTTTTCAGGATCAGGAC
Source organism: Rhynchotus rufescens (assembly GCA_032273925.1). Lineage (NCBI taxonomy): Eukaryota > Metazoa > Chordata > Aves > Tinamiformes > Tinamidae > Rhynchotus > Rhynchotus rufescens. Next base: position 16,555 of record JAVCKT010005610.1, on the reverse strand, counting down.
CTGTCTCATCAGGTGGTCCCACTCAAATGAATTACACTAAATCAAAATAAAACTCTAATACAAATTAATCACAGCACGTATTCAAATATTTATAAAACATTTCTCAACCTAGTAATTTCAGACTATAGAATTTTGAGATATGAAATAGATTAAATATTTTACCTTGAAGCAGACTCCAGTCCTTTTGACTCTTGAAATGCAAGACTGAATATTGCCACTAAATAGTGATCATTCATCTGCCATGTGAATCTCATATAATGAGAGAGAAACTCCTGCATTACAAATGTATGGAAAGTTCTATGTTAGAATTCAATTACAAATATCAATACTTGCTATTCAGAGCAACATCTCCAAAAAAAAGCCCTTTAATTTCAGATTATAATTGAAAGTGTAACCAAATTACTGCATATTCTGTTGCTTTTGGCATTGCTGATAAATACAGGAACTAATCCTGTACCTGTTACTCACATTAACACTAATACAAGTAATCCCATTCAAATTAAGAATGTATAAGTAAAGATTACACTGGTAAGTAAAAATTACAAGATAAGGTGAATAAATCCCCTGAAATTGAATGATACAATCCATTTATTTATTTGCTTTCTCTGAGGATTTCGGTTTCATCCGCCCAGCTGAAACTAAAAGGACCGCCGAGAACTCGGGACCCTAAATAACAGATGAGGTGCCGTCAGCAGCTCCTAGGACAGCTCTGCATCTCTCAGTTCATGTTCTCCCAGGCTCATGCAGTCATCTCAGTGCATGCACCAACACCAGCAGCCCCACTGCAGGCAGAAACAGGCAGGACCAACCTAGCATCCACTTCTCCATTTCTTCCTCCAGTTTTAGATGCAGAGCCCACCACTGCTTAGTCACAACACAGTAACAAGCAATGGCATTACAACCAAGAGAATAATATCAAAGGGTAAAGGAGCATTTAGGTGGGAAAAGCAGTTAAGAATCATGTCACTATTCTCCCTATAAAAGGTTGAATAAAAATGCTATGGATAAAAACCAGTTAGATTCAGATTGCTTTTTCTCCCTGGCGTCCAATATTTTCAAACATTTTGATGCTTAAAATCTTCTAATCCACAGTCCAAAAAGCAATAGTAGACATCTGTAGCCACACTCAATCTGCCAGATAGCTGGGAATAGAATGGGCACAGCTGAGCTGGTGAGGAGAGGAATTTATCTGTGTGAAAGCCCAGGCTTTCCCGACAGTCATCCCAGGGCTCACCTGACACAGCCATGATTTCCAGGGATCCAGAGCCATCAGTCATGGCTTGATCTGCCTCTGTGGCAGCTGGACTTCCTGCCAGCCCTTACTCACACTCCAACGCTATGGGAAAATACAGGCAGTCCTGCAAAACCAAGGTAAAATTCATTCATTCATATGGTAGGTTAAGAGAAGTTTTATGGATTGACTCCATAGTCCGTGTCATTACTCTCAGTAGCATAAATATTTCTTATAAAATTTGTTTAAAAAATAAGCAAGTGATACCTACACTGAGTGTCTTCTATACAGGAGTAATAACTACATTTCACCAAAAATATGATTGTCTATCACATAAATGAAGGACTTCCTAAGCACACATCAGCAAGAGAGACCATAGTTACCTATCATTTCAATGATCCCTGAACAACAGGATCTGTAAGTAAGTTTTGATAGAACGGATTGTGACAGCTTCATAGGAGTTATTACAAGCTGCAGAGGCAAAAATCTGAGGAATCAAAGGAACCATAATAGGCTGTAGGCTGTTGTGTCAACTTGCAAATGAACAAGCATTGAAACTAGCCTCGCTAAAATCAGTTGAATGACTCACTAGAATAAAAAGATACAGTGATGGTGCAGGAATAACTGAAGTGTGGCATACCAGTTAACCATGGTGCGAAAACCAAATGAAGATTTTGTTATTAAATGAAAACATAAATAAAACCTGAAGATTTCCTTTCAGAAAAAGCAAAATGAAAAGCTGTAGCATACAACTACTATTAAAGATGGTATGCATATACATACAAAAGCTAAAGCAGCTCTGGTCAACTCGCCAATCCTGCCAGCTAACTAAGAATGGAAAAGTCTGGATCTCAAGAGCACAGACGCAGGGTATTAATGCATAGTGTCGCTTAGTATAGGTGGTAGTAGGTGTGCTGGTGTTACCTGGGTTATGTATCTTGCCCCTTGACACCTTGTCTTTGAAAATCTTCTCAAGCAGGGATTGTCACAAGGACTTTGCCAGTTTGGATAATGTTAGAAAGTTGCACTAGCCTTCTCCTTTAGGAACAATATTCTGGTTTTAAGAAAGTCCTTTTCTCTTTTACAGAGCTTTCAAACAAGACGTAATGAAATACTTCAAAGGCAGTGAGAAAATATAGTAAAACAGGGCTCTCTTCTCTCTACTTCTCTTCTTTTTAGTAAAAAAAAATAAAAAGTCAGGGTTTGTGAGAGTGAATTGTTGCAATTTATCTGACAGCCTAAGCCTGTGAATAGTTAGAAAATAAATAATTCTGAATTGTTCAGAAATGATAATCCACACTATTTTAGCCTTCCACATCAATATTCCTTTTAGTAGTGACCTTGGTGCATCTTGTCATTAGAAAGGGAAAATACTGGAGCCACAGAATCCCAGGCAGGTGAGGAGTGGCTGGACAAGCTGCCGAGAGCCTGTGAAGCCCAAGGGGGAGACGGGAACGGCTCACAGCGCGCCCGGGGAGGGAGCCCTCCTGGGCACAGTGACTGCAGCCTATGGAAGCCAAATAGTGTCCCATCCACGTGCCATTAGCCCTGCAAAACTTCTTCCCTTTTGCTTGCAGTAGGCAGGTCTGTTTGCTACAAAACTGCAGGCTGAGATAACCTGGAAGTACCTGCCTACTCAGCAAGCCGCTTGGGCCAGTTACAAAATTTTGGCCTCGATGCCTGTAAAATAGCAGCAGTGTTGGCAGCCCTGCCTACTGTTTGTATCTTCTATCATATAAAAACTGAGTAGTCATTCAGGACTTGAAAGGCATATTTAAACTGAAGGACATTTGTTGTCCTTCAATATTTTTTCCTCTACAAAGCTATCAAACCTCAAAATCAGCACTGAGTCTCACACCTCACTTTCCTAGTTTAGATGGTCTGCAACACAGTTACAGAACTTGCATCAAATTAAAAAAAAAATATTAAAAAAAAAAAAACAAAAACAGGGTGCCATAAAATGCAATCCTGACAATGTAGCAATTACTTCCCCAAGGAGGGGATTGCTCAGCACCCAATCACAAGCTCGGTGCAGACACAGAAGCCAGACCATAGCGATAGGGTCAGAATGAAGAAATTAAATCTTAACTAAAACATCTTCACTGAAAACACATCTTTAATTTCCAGGCACAAGCTGTTTGGCTTTGTGCTTCAGGTGAGTCCAAAGCAAGGCAGATTTGCTCCAAAAGCTGCAGATTTGCTGCAGCGGAAGGAAAAGAAGCACTAACTAACACAGCTCTGAGCTTTCAGACAAGGCACCTTGTGTCCAGAGCTCGGAGCAGAGGGCAGAGTTTTTGTACACAGCTTAAACATCCAAATGATTACGATGCCACAATGTACAGCAGCCCTTCACAGATCACATCACACTGAGAAAATACCAGTGCAGAGGGACAATCCCACAGTTTAACAGCTTCCCCTTTCCTTACGCTATGAACAATTGCCTTAAGTGTAAAAAGCATTCTTAAAACTCCTGAGTAAAGTAGCATTTGTTGAAATTCTCATGTTCCTTCTTCTAGATCTGTTCTGAAAATCTCTGCATAAATCAGACATATTAAAAAAAACACTTTCTAAAATGACATATAATTATTCCAATGGGTTTGAAATCTTATTCATCTGTATTTCAAAATATAAGATACCGGTTGATGGTATATCTGTACAACAGCTGCCCGTGATAACGACTACATCCTTGTCGAACAAACAAGCAAAAATTGACTACTTTGTACTTGATGTAAAAAAATTAATATTATTGCCCATTTTGCCCCAGAAGAACAGAAAATATAGAAAAGCATCTAAATCTTTTCAGAAAGACTGACCAAAGATCACACATTACAATGCTAGAAAGGTCACACGCTTGGTGGTGTCCAGCAGGTTTGTGATAGAGTAGGTTAAATAACTCAATCCAATTTCTAAAGCAGAAAGGGAGATAGAAACAACAATCTCTGGGAATCTGGGGGAGATGGATAGTTTATAGTTTGTACATACATATAAACTTGAAGCAACCTGAAATTATTTTGTCTAGTTCTAAAGTTTTTTTATTCTTCTTTTCCCAAACAAATGAAAAATGCTGCAACAAAACAAAAAAACAGAAATGTTTTTAAACTCTTAGAGAAATTAAGCTTTTCAAAAAAAAAAGGAACTCTGGCCAAATATCCAAAATCAGATGTTCTAAATTTTTTATTCTCCTCTCATTTTTTTTTCCTGGCAAAAATATATGCCAGCTTTGAGTAAGTACTAGAAATGATGTCATTTCTAATTCAGTTCTACTTCATGGTGACTATACTATTAATGGAAAGAAAAACATGATGCAATTAAACGCTCTACCCTTGGAGCTACCTTTCCCTCAACATTGTGCAAGATGTAGTAAATATTTACATGCTGATGCTTCACTCTCCTCCCCTGTATAATGATATGCTGCCATGCTTGCACTAGCTCTATCTGAAGTCTGATTTATTAATGATTGAATAAATGCACACCGAGCTGCTCACTTAAAAGCATAACATCAGAAACAGCCTTTGCAAGGAACATAAGTGAAGTGTCATCATAACCAAATTTAACTTTTCTTCAGGAAAAGATACAATTGCATTCACATGCATTTCTTCCTAACAAGAGAATGATATTGAAAGCCTTATCAACAAAAATCAGTAGTTATTCAGGCTGAAGTTCAAAACGGCACTATTTAGTACTAGTCTCAACTGTTAGGGTCGGTTTATGCCGACCTCCCCAGGCAGCCGAGGGCTAAAGGCTGCATCTCTGCTCTGCTAGGCCCGGGTGCAGCGAAGGCCTGGGCCCGCCTGGGCCGGCCCTACGTGCTGCATTCCCTGTGTGCCCGTGGCAGGCAGCAGCCTGGCCGGGTTTGCAGCCAGCCTCATCTCTTGCTTTTTGTCTGCTTAAGCCTGGCCCCTCCTGTTGTTTATACATTTTATTTAATTTGTGTCCTTCAGTGATATTTTACTAGGGACAATTAAAAGCATACAAAGAGAAGAAAAAATAAAGGCACAAGAAGGGAAAATGGCAGGATTCTCGGAAAGACTTCCAGCCAAATTCAGCCCTTTGGAGAACCGGCTCACGCAAGCATGAAATCTCCGCAGATGTCTGGGGGGTGCCAGGGTAGCGTGACCGACTTATCCCGCTGCCCTGGCTATTCACACTGTTTTGTGTGTGCGGCTCTGGGAGGGGCTTCCTTCCCTTCCAGAGCCCTGCAGAACGCAAACCTTGGATGAGCGTGTGCGTTTCCCAGAGGCCAAGGGAAACGCTGCCCGGAGAGCGAGCGCTTCCAAGGCGGCAGCGCTGGAACCCGCCAAGGGGAGCGCGCTTGGCGCAGGCCCCGCTCACGGCGAGGCCTTGGCGGCGGCGCGGAGCCCTGCTCGCCCCTCGGCCTGCGCAGCCAGCGCAGCCTTCTGCCATGGACACGGGGGCCGCAGGCTTGTCCTGCAGGGCTTCGGCTACGCTGGGCTTTGCGCGGGCGAGAAAGACTAGCCAGGCTGAATTTCCATCCAAAGATTCATTCCCGGAGTGCAGGTTGCAGGCTGTTGTTATGGCTGCTGTGGAGGAGAACCTGTGCTACAAGAGCCCCCCAGTTACAAGAGTAACGGGGTTCTTTGCGGAACAAGCAAGCCCGCCCAAGTCTGCAGGGACAGCAGGACCTGGATCACTGGCTGTATTTGTCCTCCCAGCAGTCACGTCCCCTTGGCGTTTGGCACCATGAGCTCCGATGATGCTCTGAGCACTGCCAGAAGCATGAGAACAATGAGCCCACTAATTGTCCACTAATCACTC
>JAVCKT010005608.1:0-11934 GCA_032273925.1 Rhynchotus rufescens | reverse complement strand
TCCTTTTTTTTTTTTTTTCCCTTCACCTAGCTGTTTGGATAGGTGTATTTAGTCCTTCCAAAAAATTCTTCATATTGCAGAAATTTTCGTTTTGGATATATGTATATCAGCAAGCATAACTACAGGAAAGTTACTTCTACTCAATATACAACAAGAATAAGAAATTAAAATGGCTTCCTTTGATTTCAATGTTTAGTACTTCAATCCTGCTATAAAAAATGGATTCACCTCCTATGATAACAAAGATTTGGAAAAAGCTTTCAGTCCAAATTTCATGTATTAAGAATTGACCTACTTACATAGATTTTCTATTGGGGAAGGGTAGAAACCTTGTTTGTATGTAACCTGGTAAGTAAAAGAGAAATGCCTGCAAAAAATACTGAGAGCATGTGAACAGTAATTATATTTATTATCCAGTATCTCAAATAGTGCAAAAATCTGCTTCAGTTAAATAAAAAACTGCAGCCAAGAAGAGCTGTAGCCCACCTCCTTAACAGTAAAGATCTCAATGAAAAAGCACTTTTGCTCTTCATGAAAGATAAGGTTTCAATTATACAAAATTATACTATATCCTACGTTCACTTTCTGGAATGAATATAATAATATTCACTAACTTAAAGCTGAAATCAGTCATCAGAATACAGTGCATAAACTGCAGATAAGTGCCTAAATAAAGTATTCAAAAACAAAACAAATCTATCACTTGGTCTGCATAAGCATCATACATTCTTATCAACAAACTTCTCTATAGACCAGTAGCATATTCCAAAATCAGGGTTGTCTGGTTTACACCTAGCCTCAGCCCATGAGTCCAAAGGCATCCAATAAAGATTTTGATCACCACCAGCTCACAGTTTGCATAAATATGGAACTCTGACTAAATCCTGGAACCTTTAGAGGGAAAAATTCTACTGATATGAGAGTTTTACTTAATACTTGATTCCTTTTTTTCATTGCTACTTGATTTTAAGAGTCAGATCTATGGAAATATACTATTCTACTAACTATAAGTCTGAGTGTGCATAACATACATTCAAATATGGCACTTAGTAAATCCTAGCGATACATCTTACCTATATGGCATGATGTTACAAGGTTCATGAAAAAAGAGAACTGAATAAAATAGTAGACAAGAATTCATAAATCTTTTAAGTCCCTCAAAGGATAAAAGTGGTATTATAACAGTTTCTAGCACTGAAAATTTGCAAGACAGACTGAAAAGCATATACAGTTTCCATCTGCCCTTTCTGGAGTTGTCACTATTAAACACTTCTCAAGTTCAAGCTCTGTATCTTCTCTGTTTGCATTTCATATCATGTATAATGAAAACAGTGTTAAGCAAGTGAGAACTCAATGACTTGGTCAGCAAGTTCCAGGCAATACAACCACATGTTAAGACATACGCTCTTTATCAAAGTTGTTAATGTACTGCAGAGTATGAAAGCTTCATCTGTGTACGCCTGGGTTAACCAAGGATGATGCTGACAGGGTCTTCTGAGAACTGAGAAATGCCAATGTTGCCACAATCTGAGTGGCAGCTAAACAGCAGGGCATACTTTTTCAAGATTTCACTCTCTGCATTCTTTTAACTCTTCACGGTCCTTTAATTCTTAGAGTTGGAATCATCATTGGAGAGATGACCTAAAACTGGCAACTTTGAAATGTTAAGTGATGACTGAAGTAAGTGAAGGTATTCTTAGTACTATGGAGCTTTGGAGGCAGGATTGCTCGAGCTATTACCTCCACAGTGTCCAGCTGTTAAGAGTATTCCTAATTAATCCCCGCTTTGTTCGGGGATGCTCTTGCAAAAGCTCTAAGTATTCAAATGTACCACAGTGCATCTTGTTTCTCCTCATTTTGACTTAAATCCTGGTAAGAAATGTCTACTTAGTGTAAAGGACATATTCTTGTCTCAACTTAAAACAGACTGCACACACAGCAGCACACAACAATGATGACACAATCCCTGCATTTCAGCAGACTTATTCAATCCCTCGCAAAACCTGTTGCCCTTTTGAGGTAAAATGTATTTCTCTATTATGGCACATGTTCATATATACAGTTACATTACAACAAAAACAAAAGTGTCCTAAACACATAGGCTGAGATGTTCGACTACAACTCATTCATGTTAATCCTCCCTTGGAGTGTGATGCTGTTGTTCTAAGGAAAGTTTTACTATATTAATAATGACATTGTCTCAATATACAATCTATAATATATCTAAGTACATTGAATAGGTATGGTTTTTTTTTGTATAAACCCTTGATTAAATATACTTGTCTAACAATGTCACCTTATACATTTGTTAGAGATCGGTAAAAATATATATATGTACGCAGTCTCCCAGTGCACAGGATTCAAACTTTTAACCTGCTGCTGCCAGGCTTTAGATCCAAATACTGGATCTAAAGTTATTACACTTTATTTAGAGGAATATTTTCTCATATCAAGGGAGAACAGAGTTCTGGAAAAATTCTTGACGTGCACCCAAAATACAAGAAAAGCAGTTCCGATATGGCCCATTTTTTAACACCGAGACTCAGGTTAATGAGCCATGTTACTTGCAAAGCCCAAACTGTAAATAAAAGGTTAAGGAAGAAACCTCACAGATTCTCATAGCCAAAGAGAAAAGCCATCAAAGAGCTGCTGCCAGCTCATCTGCCATCTTTTTTTACAATGCTACACAGTTTATGCTAAATCACAATCCTAGATCACAACGTTATTTGTGAAATAAATTCCTACAGGCAGGAAATATTCATCTGGTTACAACATCTCCAAGTTCCTATATTTCTTCTTTATCTTTGCACACTACAAGAGCATTGCAGACAGAAAACAAAACAGCAGTCAATACGATAGCTGCAATATGGCTTCCTGTAAGAAGGACATTTAATTGGCTTTGTTATTTTTATTTGTCCAGTATGCTTGTCTGTGTATGCATGTGTGTTTGTGTGAATGTGTTGGTGTGAGTGTTTGATCTCTTCTCGCTTTTATGGTGCATTTCACTGACATATTTAGGAGTCATTCACTTCCATAGTATTTGCTTACCATAACTTACAAATCCAAAGTGGAGGGTTATATTGTATTTACAAACAAGTTGGCACTTACAGAATAAATTATTGATGCCTCTTTTTTATTGTTCTTTTTTTTTCCCTCTCTCTCTTCTTTTTTTTTCACCCCAGGGCATCCGGAATTCAGGCAGAATGATAAAACCTGCTGCCTGCTTCCATTATGCTACATTAACATGAGTAAATAGGATTCCAGCTGGTATATTCTTTCCCAGTGGTTTACTTGCTACTAAGAGGCAGTGCCTTCCACCTCAGTTCACCTTCGATGCTCAGGAACCGTTAGTCAAGTGAAAGCAAAGGCTGCATGTTTTCTTCCTCATTCTTATCCATGCGTTTTAGCACCCCGGGATCCACAACTGATTGAGACCTGCAGAAAGATAACATGTTTATTTAACATTTCCAGATCAAGTCAAATGAGGGTAAATCTCAGCTTTCCTTTGTTTATTTTCACTTCTGCCAGGGCTTAAAAATAATGGTACAGGCATCCTGAACATCTGATCACAGCACATGGTTATAAAATACCCTCAGGAAACCATTACCTGGCTTTAACAGGCTCTGTGCTAGCTTGTGGACAGAGGCAAAAGGAAGAATACAGGGACTCCCTTTGCTTTTTACAAGGAAATGCTGAAGCTGGGTGCAGCCTCCTTTGCTTTTTACAATGAAATGAAGCAGGGTGCAACCTTAATACACAACAGAGGGCAAACTAAGCTGTCTTTTGCAGCGTCCTGAGCACTGACGCTCTTGGCTATATGGGGCTAGACAGAGGTGGGTTGGTAAAGAAGGTACAGTTCAGCAACCCAGCTGGTTAACGACAGGTTGCAATTGGTGACATCTTAGCTGGAAGCCCAAGTTGCTCCTTTTCTGAGCAGGACTTAAATGCTAAGCACATGCTGCTAAGCCAACGCTGGGGAACCTGACGCGGCTTTCTGGAGCAGTGGATATATCTGTCAAATGCACTTACCAGCTTAACTACCCAGAGCCCAGATGGATGGCAAGGGCAAATTCAGTAAAATTTTTGAAGATTCTCTGATTCAGTACAGAATTATAATAGTGGTACTATACATAAATGCTTTCTCAATTCTGACCTCTCTCTTAAGATAAACATACACAAACAATTCCCCTTTTACAGATTGCCACCATCCACTGAAACCAACGAGACTCACAGAAGAATACAATCTGGCCTATTTCAAAAAAAAAAAAAGAAAGAAAATCTTCAAAAACATGAACAAGCTAAAAATCTGAACTGAACCTCAGATGAAAACTTTAAATCCAAGGATATTTTCTAATTACACTTAGTGCTCTTTCTTAATGGTAACATCAAGAAAATTAGGTTTAAAAATCTGATGAACTCTCTTGTGACTTTTTTTTAACTAATAATGTGCAATAAGCCTCATACAGAATATTGGCCCATTCCTCAGGCAGAAATTAAACCCACTGATTTTTTTTTTTAAGTGCACAATGTATTGTGGCAATACAAAGCAGACTCAAAATACGCTAGTGAAAACTGTACTATTGAAAAGTCCAGTTCATTGGGACAAAAAAAAAAACGCTGTGGGAGTAGACTAATTTCAAAAAATCGTCACTTGAATGAAAATACTAATAGGAGATGGAAATCCCTTCTCCGAGGCCGACTGTATCTCAGCAGCTACAGTGTCCAAGGGATCTCATTTGATGAAATGAGTGGGAGCCAGAAATGTTGCAAATATGACAGTTTTGCTCATGAATTCTTCCAAACTCCCAGATTTTAAGGCAGATTTTAACAGAACATGTTCTGATCTAGGGCTTCTCGGCTCAGAAGCCCAAATGCCTTGCAGAATAGGGAAAACTAATTTTAAGTCAGTATTCAATCAACATTTATTGTCATATTGCATTCTGTGCAACAGTAATTCATGGATTGAGCCATGAAAAATGAAAAAACATTTGTGTAAGTCTATGACATCTTCTATCTACGTCTTCCCATCAACTTTACAATCACTACTGAAGAAATTCTCACAAATTGCAGTATGCCAGAGCTGTACTACTAATTCTCAATTTAGAGATGAGAATCAAAGCAAGCACAGACGTTTAAAAGAGCAATCAAGAACAACTGCACTGCATGTTATATTTTATAACACTGTTATAACAATGTTTTAGTACACTGAGTGTGCTTTTAAACTTAGGGAAAATTAATCTATTAATTGCCACATTCAATTGAAATTCAAATTTAAATTGAATAGGATTTATCTCCTTCTATATTTGCATCAGTGAAATTTTAAGTCATTTTCTATATTTAATATTCCAAAGTTCTATAACTTTCTCCTTAGCATCTTATTCCTTTTTCCTTCTACCTGCTACTTGTACAGTACCTATTTACATACACCAGCTGGGAAGAAGGATTCCAGCAGACACTGAAGATTCATTATCTGAATAGGTGAGAATCTATATAAAATGTGGAAACATTTAACTGAATGTCATATAGATATATTTTTCAACATGTTTATCTCCAGCAATGTCTCCTACTGTTCCAGCCAAATGAGAGAGAAAGACTATAAAGCAATAAACTGAAGATCAATTTGAAGTTTACGCTGAAGTATAATTTTGCATGAAAGTTTTTTCAACCATAAGTTAAATGGGAGGAAAATAGCTACGTGTTTTCTTCTTTGATAAAGAATGAGGAATCTAGTCAAGCCGCTAAGAAGCTTTTCCAATTAATAATGTCCTTCTCCAGGATAGTGTGGAAAATGTTCCTCCAAGGGTCTTGTTACTGGCTTTCTTATGTTTTCTTATTGCCAGCCTTGGATGAGGCTGTTTTCCTCCCAAGACTTCATTTTGCAGCAGTATTCCGCCCTTTTCTCCAATACAACTTCCCTAGTGTCTTGTAATTCTTGTATTATGTGCAAATCATATACAAATATATTGCTCACTTTCTCCCCTTGCCCAGGTTCTTCCATGACCTATTTTCTCCATTCTTCTTCTTAATGACATCTTTGACATATGGATTCAGGATCTTTCTTAACTTCTTGTTCCCAGACAGTCTCTTCCTATTTCCCACTTTCCACACATTATGTCCCAAGACTCTTTCCTTTTCTGCTTCAAATGCCCTCTCCTGAAAATGAATTTTAAGTTAGCAGAGTCTGACCTCATTCAAAGGCTTTCTGCTCTATGTTTCCACTCTGATCCATTGCTAGATCTACCCAGCTATGAGCTGAACTCTGACTTTTGCAGCTGTGTTCAACCTTTTGCATCATCCTCTTCATGACACTTCTCCTTTCTCTTCCACCTCCCTGGCAAGGTCAGACCTGATTCACCACTCCTATGTGAATCATCTCACTGCTTCCACAGTTACTGTAACCTCTTCCCATACATTATTAGATTTACAATGGTAAAATGCACCAAGCAATTATACTGCTGCTTCTCAAAGAGAAGAATATCAGACTGTGAAGATGTTTATCAGCCCCAAGTACAACAATTTGCACAGATTCTTGCGCTGCTTTTCCTCATTACTTTTTCTCATTCTGTGTGCAGTTTCTGTGACTGAAAGGTCAGATGCTGCAAATATCCTGACCCCCACAGGCTGGTGGATAGCCAAGTTATGAGACGTGGAAAGATAAGAATCATCATTACTATCTGTCTGGACAATTGCAGCCATTTTTAACTCAGCCCTAAGGCTCACTCCAGCCAGCACTGTCTCTCTAATGCCTACTGTAAGCTCAGACAGGACACTAGCTCGTTCTGAACACAATACTGTGCACGCTACCCATATGGCACAGCTGAAATAATTCCTTGTATTGAGCCCGGAAGGCCACAGTAACTAACTCACCTTTTCATGGATTTGGGAGAAAGGTCTTTCTCTATATCTTTTGCAGGAGTGTTGTAAGAGTCAGCATTGCATTCACTGTCGTCATCGTACTCGTGGTCTAGCAGTGTTCTTGCCCAAGTCCCCATGTCGTAGGGGGGCAACATGCCGCCAAACTCCGAGGGTAGGATCTCAGGATGTATTAGCTGATGCAGACTGTTGAGGTTATTTCCATGCAAGAATATCTGCATACACACATGGAGGTAAAAACAAAGCAGTATCGCACAAACCTTCAAAGACCAAATTTTGTCATCTTTATCACAGGATATGATGTGGTAGGAAATTCTGTCTGTGTTGGGCTCACAGAGTTAGTCTTCCAAGACAGACGTTGCATTTGCATTGAGTACAGTCAGTCTATGAACACAATTCTGCAAATACACAAATTCTTAAAATATAAATAACTTCAAATGTTTGCAGGACCAGAGGACTATTGGCACTGAAAAATCATGTGATATAGCTAGATCGGTAGCAAATTATACAGAGAAATTGCCTTTTTTGTTCATGAAGAAGCAGCCAGTAAAGCAAGACAGGATGCTGCCTTGCAGCAGCTATAAGCTGCCTCTCATTCACGCACAGACAGGTATCACTGAGCTGCTGGAGTGAGGCCAGTTCAATCCCAGATTACCCTGCATTTTTCTTCTCCGGATAGTTCTATCTCTGGAGTAAATTACTGCGGGTTAAATTCAAAGTGGAGAGAAACAAAAGGCCAAATATGTGTTTATTTCAGCTGATTTTCTAATCAGCTGTGAAGATAAGGGAGCTTAGTATGAAAATGCAAACCCACAAGCTGTCTCTCCGGCTTAGAAAGGGCTTACTCTTGTGTGAAATAACAGACATCAACGTCAGAAAAAAAAATTGTTTTATGGTGCCTTTCAAATGGAATGTTTCTCTTTTTAGTAATGCTTTTATGCCTAGTGGAATGCCTAGTAGTACTTTATCTGAATACAGTTATTGGTTGCTAGCCTATTAGACCAATTTAAAAAATGCAACATAATTCAGCATAAACACAATATATTTATAATGAGACTGATTAAATTTTGAAGATAATTCTGATATTATTCTTTAAAAAATACTTTGGGTTTTCCTTCAAAGCTAATTTTAAATGATATGTGGTAGACCCATTTTTCATATTTTGACATAAAATTCAGGCTCAAAACACAATTGTAACCACCTGACCTACTTTTTAAGAGGTATTCAGTGTTGACAAAAACAGCTGTAGAAAGTCAGAATTTATGCAAATATAAGCCCCTGCTTCAGGTGTCTAAATAAAAATGTAGATGCCTAAGTGATAAGCACCCATATTCAACTGCCTTGTCCCTTATTTTAATCTTGCAGCATATGCACAGACCATGCTTTTCTCCTCAGTTATGCATACACAGCACTTGACTTAAATAGGCTTCAAGCGTAGCTGGCACTAAAGTGTTCTTCGCTGAAGCAGTAGTCAGTGGAGTGCAACTGAATCCTGCAAAATGGGTTTTCATTTGCATATTTATAACAGATATTACATAAAAGGCTTTGTGATCTATAGTTCAAAATCTGTAAGTACCAGGGGTCTCTCAAGTATAATCTGTCAGTAGAAAACAGCTAAACACCAAGGATCTCTATGGCCTTGCAGGCTGTTTGAAGAGAGAAAAAATACAGAACTCCTTAGAGAGCTGATCCTGTAAAAAACAAGTCTGTCATATTCTTTGTATTTAGGCTTTGTCTATGATGCTGATTGGGCTTTCTTGGATGACAAATTTCCTGTTACAGAAATAATATCATTCTGTGTGCTCTCACCACCAAACTCTAATCTAATTGCATTGATGTAAATGTTGCAAATCAAGCAACATCTCAGAAACCGCTAGTGCTTATGCACAGATGCATGTGCACAAATATCTTTCTATAGGCTTCTCATTCAAAACAGTATTTTCAAACTACTCTGTACCAACTGTATCTTTCAGTTCATACTAATGTCACGGAAATCTCATTAGGAAAGGATTTGGCGCTCACTACCTTTGTTTTCAAAATGAAGAAGGACAATTTTAATATTTTACTACTACTTTTGGGAATTCTAATGTTGACAATATATAACTCAGAGGAAGCATATGTTTACAATTAAAAATATATTTAAGTACACTGCTTAGCTGTGTCCTTGAAGAATAAAGCTATGTAATTTTCTTCTATATTTTTTCTTCTAAAGTAGGTAGAGATACGCTTTACAATGCAGACATATTTAAATACATTGCATCATTAACAAGCTGAGATACCCAGTAGGTTACATCTGCTGGCTATAAATGACTGATAGTGGAAAAACAAACAGAAGAATACCCTTTTTCGTGTCTTCTCCTTTAAAAAGGGCCGTATAACTGTGTAGAGGGCATGGATATACCACGGCTGATTGACGAAATGTATTCCTCCAAACCGAGCTGGAAAACTGTCCTATATATCACAAAACAAACATATGAAATGTGAGTAGTCTCTTAAGTGAAGATGTATATGCATTAGATCATTTTTATGCTGAATATCTTAATTTTTATAATAAAATTCAAGGATAAGAAACATTCCCCAAAACCGTGTCCTTTCAGTACAGTTCCAATATTCCATGCCTAGGTATCAATACATCACCTGCACTGCACAGAACAGTTACAAAGTGCACTGAAACAACTGAAGTATTCTAATAAAGGCATGGCATTTCCAATCTCCAGATATGCTATATATGTTTAAAATTTGTATATAATCCATCCAGGCAAGGTATTTTTTGTCCTTCCTAGCTCTACAGAATTTTATTCTTTTTAATAGTACTCCTACTATAACTTAATCCATTGTCACTAAAGAACAGAAATGTCTCTCCTTTTTTACGTCTTAAAAAGGAAGTGTAAATCTATGCTACTACTCAAAATGTCTCCAATATTCATCTTTCATAAAACTGAGAATGCATTAAACATTACTGTTATGCAATACAAATGATAGTAATTCTGCTTGCAGACTCATGGCCCTCCTGGGAGCTTAAGCTTAAGGACAGAATATCTCCAACAAAGAATGACCTTTTTTTTCTGTGGAAAAACAAAAGGGGAAGATAACTCACTAACAAAGACTCTGATCGGCTTTTTCATCCTAAAAGTCAACAGAATATGTCAAATGGTTTGGTAGTTTGAAGAGAACAGCCACTCTGGAATACTACCACCAATTTAATTGCATTT
Organism: Rhynchotus rufescens; assembly: GCA_032273925.1. Taxonomy (NCBI): domain Eukaryota; kingdom Metazoa; phylum Chordata; class Aves; order Tinamiformes; family Tinamidae; genus Rhynchotus; species Rhynchotus rufescens. The sequence continues at coordinate 1,849 of JAVCKT010005608.1, read as the reverse complement.
TGTCTTTGCCTGATGGATCATATGCTCTGATAATGCAACAAGCTGCTCCCATCTCCTTTGTTGCCTGGATTTACGTTACGGGGTAAGAAAGCATGACATATAAACAGAGATACAACCTGACACATGGCCCACTCTCATTTTCAGGAGTTATGTCAGAACTTTCTTGGTGTTTAGATACACAGAGTTATTAAATGACTTTCATTTGACTCATAATTCAGTATCAGTTACTCAACATTCAATGTAGGTCATCCAGCCTAAGAAACCATGTCACTGAGATCACAACAAGATTTCCTTGGAGCAGAAGAAATTCCCATCTCCTTGCCTGACCACACAGATGCAGAACGGGGCATATTCCCCAGCTTTACCTTTTCATCTTGCATGGGTGCAACAAAGGCAATTTTAGGTCTGCATTAGTGTGATCAGAGGCTCAGAAGGAGGCAATCAAATGCTTACTTGCTAGTAACTGGCTTCTGCACCAACAGACAGGTTTTTGTCTCCTCAAGAGGCAGCAGGCTTTAAGGCAGCATCCAACAGTCTAGATCCTTAGATCCTCTGAAGCAAACTGATTTAAGGACATATGCTGCACAAGGTGAAAAAACAGCCAAAGAAAAACACTAGGTACAACAAGCAATCAAGAACTCCCAAATCAAGGAACTACTGGAAAGAAATCTTTAATTAAATGTTTCCAGATAGGATTATACTCTGACACAAAGTGCACGTGCCAAGAAATGCCAAGAAATGTTCTTAGTTCTATGAGTGAGTACAATAAGTGAGTGCACTTAAAAGCACCATTCAAATAATGACAGGCATTCCTAATCCAGGCAGTCTTTACACCAGTCTTACCCATACAGAAGCATTATGTCATTATTCAAAATTGCAAAACCAAAAGAAGGGTAGAACTCTCTTGCATGCATACACGTGCTGTGGGTAGCACTCACATCTGCAGTGAGATGAAATGTGAAGCACATTTCATTTACAGTAAAGTCTCAGTCTATATTTATGCTAATACAGTATTTTCTTTCTTCTTTCTCCCTTTGACCTCATTTGCTGAGAGAGTATTGCTGTCTCCATATTGCTACACCTAACTGGATTACCAGATGAAACATTTTCAATCAGGAAAGCAATACTTTAACAACATTTTATAGAAAGGGTGGCAGCTACAACAGACACCCCTGACATCTGGCAGGCCAGAGCACAACAGTCAGTGTCATTAACAGTCTGTATTAGTAATTTTTCTCCAGAAACATTTGATTAACAACAGCTTTGAAATAAAACAATACTATTGAAAGACTATGTTCAGAAGCCTCATTTTGCCAAATGCCTAGATACTGGCAGCACTGATGAAATGTCCAGCAGAACAGCTGATAATTTGACATGTAATTCACCTAGTTCACTATCATAAATCCCCAAACACCATTTTGAGAGCACAACCTTTGATGTATGAAAGCTAGTAAATTATGTCCCTGTCAGAAGAATCCAACAAATCTGCTGGGAAGGATAAATCATTGAATGACATCTTAACCTTTAGTTGCAGGAGATACCACTCATCCAAGAAGGTTGTATTTATTTTTTTTTCTCAGGCTGCTGCTCCAGTGAACATATATGCAGTGCAGTGCAGTGTGTTGGGTATCCTGAGGGAAAAAAAAAAAAGCAAGCATACCCTAGAGCTGCAGAAGGCATCTTTTTTTGCTAATTTCATCTAGATGTCTTCGAAGATATGTTCAGAATTAATGTTGGAATGTAAACTCTGCTAAGCCTCTTGAGAGTCACTTCTTATAATGTAGGCAATGTGAATAACATCAAAGTAAAACAGGCATTCCTAATAATATATAATTCCTTCTTTCATGAT